>JAPMOB010233970.1:0-35436 GCA_029875015.1 Lepomis gibbosus
CAGCAGCAGCAGTATCCATAGCAACCCATCAACAGCAACTGTTCCCTGTAAGTTATGTCAGCCCTCAGTGTTTTGAAGCTGGAGTTGGGCATTCGCTGTTTCTTTTTGCGTCACCTCATTTGCTGATGTATCCATACAGAAGCATCTGCATATGTGTGTCAACAAGGAATACATAACGATATATTTCTATGTCAATAGTTTGAGAAGAGTCTGATTTAAATCCTTGTTCCATGTGCCCTTTTTATACTTTGAGCACCTGCCCTTCCAAAGGTCTCTGCACGGCCCTGATTGAGTCTAATTATCAGGGTAGAAATACCTTCAAACCACCCTCTGCATGATTTACAGAAAGCTTGACAAACTTTTTCTGATGCTGACAGATGCTTAGACTCGAATATAATGATAACACACTGGAGGAAAAGACTGTGGCTAATCACAGCCACTGCCAGGTGGTGCAGGGGAACTGTGTAGTGTAGTAGCAGAAAATCACACATACCTGATACTATAACTGCATGCTTCTTTCGTTTTTTCTCCTCTGGTTTGGAGCTTTTGACCTGAAGCATGCAAACCACAATAAAACGTGATGAATAAGATGATGAAACAGAGGATTCATTACAAGCAGGAGGGCATGAGATAACATTATTTCTTTGCCTTGGCGGGCTCTCTCTTTTTCAGTTCCTCGTCTGAAGAGAGGGACTTCTTTTTCTTCTTCTTCTCATCTGTTTTGACGTTTCCATTTGGGGCTGGTTTCTGCACCGCAGGCTTGGCTCCAGTCGGCGCAAAGAACCGCCTTATATCCTGCGTGCAGACAAGACAGCATGTTAACCTAGTTAAAAAGATCCCGGGCAAGAGACTGTTGACTTGAGTATAACGTTACATATCATAACGCTGCACAGTTAATCCGCACACTGAACGCATATTGTTGCTTTTACAGTTTGAAGATTTCGCTTTCTGACATTTTGATTTTTCATCATTTGAACTTCGTTATGAAAACAGCAGGCAAATATAAACAGTAACACGATAATAGAGCAAAAGACGATCATAATGTGTTTCTCGCTGAACGTTTCCTCGCTCATTTTAAGAGGTTGACAAGTTTTCCCTCTTTAGCTGTAGCTAACGCTGCGCACTTGACTGGTGTTTCAGCAGCAGCGAGCAGGTTTAACAAGGCAACAGGATTATCTTCGCTGCATTTAAACAAGTTGTTCATGCAAAATGCTTTCAGCCAGAGCGAATACATCGTTGACATGTGTAACGTACCATCGTGAACAGGTCCCCTCCTAGTTAAGGCTTAGGTTAGTTGTCAAAAAAGTAACGTTAACGAAATCTTTCAAGTGCTTGGCGCGAAGTAAGATTCTGTCGTCGCCTGGAGATGACGCACGACCGGGAGTTGTGTGTGCGTTCCGTGCGTCACTCAGCGTGCGTAAAAAACACAACAACCAAAATATGAGCATATTATTTTGAGAAACTTAAAAAATAGAAAAGAGGAACAAGAGTAAAGTATGTAGGTAAAGGAAGAAGACTTGAGACTTCAGTTTTGTCCTGATTGAGCTGTATAAAATTCTCTCTCATCCATGACTTCATATCAAAAATACAGTTAAAAAGGGCATTGGCCCTAAGTTATCAGGGTATATTATGGTAGACACTGATGTAATTGTTTGTTTATCCAGGTGGTAACACTATAATATGCATATTTAATATACATATTAAATAAGCGTAATAAGCATAAGAAAATGTCTGACATGCTTTTGTGTAATGAAGGATAAATGGTCTTTTATGTAAAGGTTACATACATTGCCTTGTGAAGTAAACGCATTACCTAAATATGTGGATGTGCTTTTAAATGCTGCCAAGATGCAAAGAAGGTCTTTAAAACAGACGTCCAACAGACTCACAGACCAGTTTCTTTCAATGCTTCAATTTAATATAAGAAAGACTATTCACTCACCAAAATAAGGTATTAATCATTTATAATCATTTAATCTGCTTTTATTAAAGGCACTAAGAGGAGCTCCACCTTCTGTTTATATCACTTGTTTCATGGTGTTATAGAGCTATAAAAAAATAATAATTAAAATGTGATATAGAGACTTTGTGAGACTGTTCACATCAGCACAGGTTAGTAAATAAACATACACACAACTGCACATCCACCAAGTGTCTGTTTGATGGTAGTGCATGTCTCTGTATCAGCTCAGGTGTCATTGGAGGGTTTTGGCACACACTGGTGGGAGGAGATGGTAACACCCTGACTCCTCCCAGCATGGTCCATCTGTAAACACCAAAAAACACAAAAGTCAGTCAACGCTACTCCAACCTCACATCCCAACACACTGACAGAAGCTGATTAGACACAGGATCTTTCTGCATAACAATATCACATGCACTTACAGACATAACAAGCTGGTCAGTCATCACAGCAGTACTGTCAACTGAAGTACCACATTACATTTTTTTCTACATACACCAAAATGTGTAATGTATGATTATGCTTTACCTCTAAAAGAAATCTGTAAACAGCACTGGTTTGGTAGATTCTTTGGTTTTCCTTGACACCAGTAAATTAACCTAAAATGTGTACAATCACCCCAGAACCAAAATGTTTCCTACAAAATATAAAGGAATGAGTCACAACAGGGAGAATTAGGTACACATGAATCAACCAATAACTTGTAAGCACATGGCAATCAAGAATAACAACACAAAAGGGGACAGGACTATACATACACACACATATGTTAAAGAAATAGGATGTTATATACACTAATAAATCCAGTATAAAAACACCAACGACAACTCCAATATTTGTAACTAAAGTTTAAACCCATAACATACAGTCTACATCCATGCTAACAGCTCTTTGAGGCTGTGCTTAGGCACTTTAGTGCTTTCTGCTAAATGCTAACGTGCTCACAATGATAATGCTAACATGCTGATTTTAAGCAGGTATAATCTTTACACGGTTCACCATTTTAGTTCAGAGTGTTAGCATGCTAACATTTGCTAATTAGTAATGAACACAACTTTCAGCTAAGACTGGTGGTAATGTAATTTTGCATGTATTTAGTCATAAATCAAAGTATTTGACAATTAAAATTTTGACCTCATGGTGGCTATTGAGGGATCTGTACCATAGACTGCATCTGTACCTTAAACCACAAATGTCTACCTCATAGTGGCACTAGAAACCTCTTGGGATCACCAAAGTCTTTAGGAATAATTCGCTGGGAACCATCAATGTCTGTACAGTTATTTTGTGGAAATCCATCTGGCCGATGTTGAGGGGATAAGTAAAGGCTTTGACCTGCTGGTGGTGCTAGATGAAAACTCAGGGGCTCATTAAAGTAATAAGGAATTATTCTCTGGGCACCATGATTGCTGTTACAAAATATTATGGTAATCCACCTTACTATTTCAATCATTGACATCATCTGTTAAAGTGGAATAGATTCTTGGGTCAGATGTTATCCCTTACATAAATCAATAATTAAGGGTTTTAACGTCAATCGATCAAGCCTGCAGATGTTAGTTGTTAATAAATGCATTTTGGTCTGGATGCCCTGCTGCACTTTCCCAGAAGGTAAGTGGCCAAATAGTGAATGAATTGTAAAAAGCTGCATCATGCTGGAGGAGGATTTTCCCCAATCGGGCAACCCAAAAGATGTTCTACATAACAGCTTATATGTGTCTATAAAGCATTAGTGCTAATATCAGTTAACCATTAATTAAGCCAGTAGTTAATGGATTATAAAAAGCGGTCCCAAATAAAGTTGTGATAAAATAATTTATAATAAAATACTTTTATTTGCACTATTAGGCATTGGTGTCATGATAAATGACCTCTTGGCAATCTGTGCCTCTAATCCATGCTTGAATCTGAGTCTTTTCCTGTAAAATCCTTTGTATCTCCAAAACCTCTTGAACACTGTATTGATGAAAGGTTTCCATCCTTGGACTGACAGTGTTTCCACTGTCCACTGTGGAAGTGGAGTAAAAAGACAGACAGAAGTTTTAGATTTAGACGCCAATTAACCAAGTGTGCCAGTCATTCTGAATCCAAATCACCCTGATTACCTGAGCACAAGCCCAACTCATTCTTGTTTCAATATGCTGGAAACATCAATCATTGTGCTCCAGTGAGTCTACTTAGTGGGACAAGATATGTTGGCAGACAAGTTTTCTGAGGACAAACAGAAAAGAGTGCATCATGACAGTCTAACTGAAGAGTTTAACCCTTTTGTTTATTAACTGAAGAAGGTGAGAACAACAATTCTGCTCTACAACAGCAGAGAGCAAAAACCAAACAGTGAAATTGAAAAGGTTTCCAGACTAGCTGGCAAACTGCACAACAGACAGATTATGACTGTTTAAGGCTAATTAAGAACCTGCATAACTGCCAGCGAAACTATTTAAGACCTTAAAAAATATGATCTTCAAACAAACAAAATAGTGTTCTCTCACCATCTTGTACATTTGAACTAGTTTTTAAAAAAAAAATCAGTTTCACGTTGTTTATATACAAACCAAAAGGACTAAATGTATATCTCTTTAGCTGGTGTTTGTCTGTATATCATTAATATTTATAGTATCATGAAAATCAATGATCTCCCCAGCTTCTTAACTTAATCTCATTGGCTTTAGCTGTCTGTCTCTCTCTATTTTGAATGCCGTTTCCATGGAAAAATAAGCCATATTAACTTAACTTTGACCAGATCATGTGTTGTAGGCAGAATTAACTGTTTTTGTTGTGTTTAATTTAGGCTGGGCATTAATTAATAACCAACAATTATTTTACCGCACGCTAACGCAGTTTTTAAAAAGAAATTAGCCTATTATTTTGACCCCAAACAAGGTTTTGATGGTGCTGATAGAATAAAATGATTTTTATTATACCCTATTTTATTAAACATATTCTGTCATTTCTGTATTATAGGCAAATGCTTAGTTCTGGATTGATGGTACACCTGCGGATTATAAATACTGGTGTGAAGGACAACCTGATGCTACACCAGATCATTGCTGTGTGCAGATGAATTTTGGTGGTAAATCACAACACATTGTTTTGCTCAAGAGCAAGCAATTAAATAAATAAAGGCAGTAGTGTTGTTTTGTACATTTTTGTAAGTTAATGGGGGTTTTTCCATTTAAAATCATAAGGGATGAAGAATGGTTTCAGAGTAAATCTTTCAGAATTTGATCTTGAGATCAATATTTTCTGCATTTCACATTTGAATGACTTTAGTTCTTCATTTCACATGTCGCAGTCCTTTTATGTCTGCATCTTTGTGTAGTGATGTGAATGTAGCTTCATTAGACAGTTTCAGGTTTTGGTTGGTGTGGCGCCACCAGACCTCTGTGTTTTTTGGTGTTTACAGAGGCCAAATGCTGGGATGACCAGTCTTCTAGCTCTCAATGCCCATCAATGTATCAAGAAACCCTAATGATTCCTGCACTGACACAGGAGATTGCACCACAATCGATCATACAAGCACTTGTGGTGTGTGATGCGTGATTGTGTTTATGTTTGCATGATTATCTTTGTTTGTGCGGACAGCCTCATGCAGAACCTGAAGGCTCAAAATCACATCCCTCTTTGCTATTTGTTTTCTTCTGCCTAAGAGATGAAACGGCAAGTGATGTAAACAGGAGCTAGAGAGCCTCTTAGTGGGTTTAATAAGAGGAAGCAGAACGGTTATGAAAAGGAAGCTTTTAGCACAATCTTACTCTAATAAAAAGGCTGAAACATTGAAACAAAGTGGTCCATGTCTGTCAGAAGTCTACTGTTCACCTACCTTTCTTTAAATGCACACACTGCATTATGGTAATATGTTTGTCACTGTCACAACATGTTTAACACACCCTTATTGACACATCAACCAAATGTGATTTTGATTGACTTTGATTGTTTCAAGAGTGACACATTTTGATGTACCATGTTAAAGAAACATTATCTGATTAATGCTGCAAGCGTTGTAAGAGCCCTCGCACGTATAGCTGCCAATGCGCTACCCACATTGAATTTGTCTCACGCTTTGGGACGCTGCACAAAGGACCAGGACGGGACTCTTACCAAACATGTAGTTTGGTGTAGATGTGAGCATACCATAGACTCTATAAAAGGAGCATACACACTGAAGTTCAACAACTTCCTGTTTCATGCATACAGTCTATAGTTTCATGGCAAATATTGGATTTTGTACGCCATGCCATGGGCACGCCATTTGACAAAAACTCAGAGATTGTACTTTTAATCATGAAGCTTTAGACTAGACAAGGAAAATTTGAAGTTAATGGGAGTAAGTTTGCTGAAGTACGGCGCTTGAAAGCAAAAAACACCATTAAATCTAAAATGGCTGACTTTCTGTTGGGTGTTTAGGATCGTTCCAAGAGGCACATTTTGTGCTCAGGTGCTAATGATAAGTTCCAAGATATTTGTGAATCCACATACCGCTTTTTTAACCCTTTCACGAATGTTTTTCGACATACTGCAATGTTACACATGAGCCACTTTAAAGTATTACCGAACATATTTGGTAATAAATCCAAATTAAAATTTTGGCCTAATGATGATGAATGAGATATAGTCACCCTGAAGGAAACAGAATGTCTGAATGTCATGTGAACGTTTTGTCAATTCCTCCAGTAGACATTTTAATTACTGAAAAACAAATGTGAACCTGATAGTGGTGCTAGATGAAAAGTTAGAAAGACTTAATTTTTGAGTTGTTGGACACCGTATTTGTATCTGAACTTCCAAAGAGGGGACGCTGCGTTATTGGCTGGGTGTAATGAAATTGAATTTGTTTTATCAGAAAAAGAAAATATGATTGATCTCTTGTTTAAAGTATCGTTCGTGGTAATCCATGATAATATAGCCTCATAGTTAAACAGCACATGCAGAAGAGGACTAAACTATCAGACTAAATGTTAACCATGAAGATTTTAACTACAATTTCTTTGGCTTTTATTTTATAGTTAAAATGCTTCACATTTAGTCCATCTTGTCTTTCCATCATAGAGAGCAAAATTAACTTATCTAAAAGCTGTAGAAGCACCCTTCACATACATGTCAGTTGCGGCTAGATGTAGGCTACATCACAGGTCTTAATATTCAGCTTCTGACAACCTGATGTGTTCAGTAAAGCCCTGGTTTAAAACAGACCCTGAATAAAAGTCAACTAACCAGAAAGCAAACACCAAATATTGATCTTTGGATGCAGATCCAATCTCCTTTGTTGACTTTTAACTGTAATTTTGTATTAATACTTTTGAGTTGCTGTTCAACTTGTGATCACACATCACATTTCTATTGTTGCTAAATAAATTTCACAGGTGCCGTTTCACTAAACTCATTTTCACCTAGAGCCAAGCAAATAACTAAAAAGGTGACAAGGAACCAGCAGACGGATTAATTTGAAAAGTTGGTACGTTTTATTGGTCATAACAGGACATGGTGAACAGTTATTCATCTTGCACCACCACAAGGGTCTTCTCGCTGTAGTACACGTCGTCCAGGAACTTCCTGTCCTCCTTTCTGACCGTGGAGGCCTGGTGGTTCAAGGCCGCTGAAAAGCAGAAGAGCAATGTGTGAATGGGGAGTCCTGATCCCATGCAACTGGTATGTGTTTTAATGAAAACCACAACATGCTTTTATTTTAATAACATGACCATTTAACCAGCCATTTTGTTTCATAATATAACTCAAATTTTAGATCCAGGCTGTGTTTAGTTTTGCATTAACACCTAAAACTGAAGTCAAGGACACAATGAGCATCTGAAGCAACAAACACACCCATATTGATATCATCATGTATTTAACACTTTGTGGCCCAAATTATAAAGGAAATCCAGTTACAATTTAAATTAACAATTTGATGCAATTGTAAGATTTATAGTTCAGCGCACTTTGTCTTTGAATACACCTGCCGTGCTGTGATATGTCAATACATTCATTTGGCGGATGCTTCAAAGTCACCAACAATACCTTCATTAAGAACAAGAGATGTGGAAGTGTGTCCCTCCCAAAACTACTATGAGTGTTTAGTGCGCCAGAGCAATTTTAGAACCGTTACAACTAGTCCTCTGAACAATTCTATCAAAAAATAATAATAATCAGCAACTATTTTGGTAATCATTTGTTTCAGCCATTTCAAACAACCTAATATTCACTGGTTCAAGCTTCTTAAACCTGTGATTTTAATGCTTTTCTTCATGATATTTAGAGCAATTAAGGCATCTTTAGCTCTTGGTAATTAAAGTTAGCATTTTTATAATTATTTTTTACATCTCACATAACTTACTTCTGGAAATATTCAAATTGCTAAAGAAAATACATATTGGCATACTAATTTTAACAATATTGTTCATCCCCAATACCAAATAAGATCAAAATTTAAAAAAATAAATAAACAAATCAGGTGCCAATTATATACAGCCACAATGCATTACACAAAGCAAAACCGCAGACATGTATTCACATCTCCAGAGACAGACATCGTAAGAAGCATGCAGAGAACAAGTAAACAAGCTTTGACGGCGTGGTCTTACCTTTGAGTGCAGATGTAACTTTTACTGATCCGATTCCACTACTGTTCCCTTCTCAGACACGTAAATACCGTCCAAGAACTTTCTGATATCCTTATTTTTGACTGTGGTGGCCTGTTGGATCAGAGCGGCTGGAACAGAGACAAGATGGGATGATGAGCAACAGGTCAAACAGGATCACAATAATACAGAGGGGAGAGATGGAGGAAAGATCATACCGAGGAGGGGTGAGAGGTACTAAGATAGGTCTGTTGTTTTGGCCCTGAATGTCACATTTATAATGGAATCATGACTGAGGATTTAATTTCAACTTTAACTGAAGGGTGATTACATCCACATCATATGAAAAGTGCAATCTTTATGAATATGCCCAGACATTTTAGGGGTCCAAGATGTATGGGGCAAAAACAATCTGTTGTAGTCAAAGTCTGTTTCCAGGTTACAAACCACTGGCATCAGACATGTGTATCCTGGTGATGCTCAGCCAGGACTGTACAGCAGCTATATTAAGTTGCTGCTTGTTTGATGGTCTTTTGTGCCTTCGGTGTGGTCCAGTGTACCAGTGACTTGTCCACTCAAGACGATTACACTGTTTGGTCTTAGTTTAGATTATTGTGATGTGGTTCCTACACTGTTGACCAGAGCACCCATAAAAAGCTGAAAGTCATCAGTCTAACATTTTAATTTCAAGTCCGATTTGCTGCAGTACAAAGACAGAAAAAACAAAGAACTGTGACACTGTCCTACTCAGGGAGAGGAGGACAGGTTCAACAGTTGTCTGAGTGTAAAAAGGAGCTGCAGAATGCAGATTAATGAAAAGGCATCGACCAACAAAAACTAAAATGGAGGTACAGAGTAATAAAGGTGACATTATATAGATAACTTAAATCAGTGGATATTAAGCTATATTTAAGGCATTGTGAGATGTAAGCAGCTGTTTGGGCATTTATCTTAGCTTTTTCCTGGTAAAATGGTCGTTTAGGGCTCCTAAAGTTACTCAAATTGTTCTGCTCCAAGTGCTCAAAACTCTGATTTTGATTTACTATAAACTTAAGCCAAAAATTCACTGACTTCAGTAATATCTGCTTTCAACTATAGTATTCTGAAAAACACTAATAGTGCTGTAATTAACTGAACGTTACCATAAACACATTTCAAATTAAGAACTGAAATTCTTTATGTAGATGTAGTGAAAAAGGTGGACAGTATACCTGAGTTGGACACCAGTTCGATGTCGTTACCCTCCAGCACCAGCTCGTCCTTCTGGGCAGCTGAGACTGCACAATTTACACCTAGGACACAGAGGGCAGAAAACAGCAATAATTTTACTATTCGCAATGGAATAAAACTACTGTCACATCAAATCAAATGCAGCAAGTGGTCAAACAGACTGCTAACTTTAACTGCATCTACTGCGACAATGTAATGCTTCTGTGTCAGTTATGAAGGGTCAATAAACACCTTATGGTTTTAACTGTTGGTCAGAAAAAATAAGTAGTCAAACTAGATCACCTTGGGCCCACTGCTGTGGGAAATTAATGTTTAACGTTTTGACATTTTAAGCAAACGTGAATCAAGACAATATGAAGTTGATAAATCAATTGTTTGTTGCAGACACTTTAATTCACTAGATTAAAAAAACAGACATCCCATTTGGTTTATTTACTACATCAAAATTGATATCCCAATATATGTAACCATATTTCTCAACCGCATTGTCAAAGCTTCACATCACATTTTAACCTGGATCTAATTTTCTGAACCTTACATGAGTGTCATTCCCATAGCTACAATATTTCCTGCCGCAGACTCACCAGTCCTCATTCGCACACGGCGGATGTACTTCTCCCCCAGGAAGTTCCTGATCTCCACCAGAGTTCCACTTTCCTGAATGACGACGTTGATGGGGAAATGGGCATACACGGAACGCATTTTGTACCGGAAACCCTGCAGTCAGACAAAAGCGAGGGAGGCTGTGAGCCGAACCGTAAAGGCAAAAAAATGACATTGTCCTACCAACAATAAGCAGCTGTACAGCTATGCAGCAACACAACAGGAACCATGACTACGAAATATACTAATCCCACCATAAAGGCAGCGCACAGAGATCATAGCAGTTTCACATAGGTAGAATGAGCCATTGTCAACAACTCAGACAAGCTGAAGTGTAGTCTCACCAAAGTGACTCCCTTGATCATGTTCTGGACGTGGCTACAGATGGTGCGGACTGTGGCCAGCTCCTTCCTGTTTCCCCACCATTTATCCACACGAAGCTGAGGAAGACAGCACAGCAAGTTGCATCACTTTAACCACACTGTACAAAAACTTGGAACAACTGATTAAATGTATCAGTCAATTCACAGAATATTCATTACTGTCAACAATTTTGTTAATTACGGAGTCATCAAGCAAAAGCAAAAGACTCTGCAGCCTCTGATGCCTCAATGTTCTGCTTGGTTTTACAGTGTAAATTATCTTTGGATGTTTGACTGTTGGTCAGAAAACAAGCTATTTGAAGACGTCACATTGTGGGGATACTGCCATGGGCTTTTAAAAAAAAAACAAAAAACTTATATTGGGGAAAAGACAAAATGTCAATGTAAAATAAAAACTTCTATGGTAAATGTTGTAAACTGTAAATCACATTCAAACACCAAGACTATCTTTAACAAATAGTTAATTGCAGAGCCAATCAACTAGCCAAGTTCAGAAACTAAAAAAACTTCTTTATTAATACTGTTGACATTCTGCCCATTAGACTTCAGAAAAATGTTTACTTTGCCGACATCAGTCTTACAAACTTGAAAGTCACTCACACCCTTTCACAACATTCATCCTTTAACTTAACCTATTTAAACAACTACTATAACAATAGTGTATTTTCATGAAGTAGGTAATTTAATTTCCTATTTCATATATTACAAATATACCACAATTTATGACAGTAATTAGTAAATAACCTCAAACCTTTTGTGAGGGGGTCAAGCTGCTCCACAAAGGTTTTTCTGTGATCAGTAAAAAGTTCTCAACTACTAAGATGTTATTCATCATTTACAGGTATACATTACACAAACAAACTCAGCTTTGTGCATTACACTGATTATCTCTCTTAATTGTTTGGAGTGTGTCGTGATTCAACCATGCTGCGCAACCGAATTTGACGCTGCCTAGACGTTGTGGTTATAGAATATCCCATTAGTTTAGGCAAAACATCTTAACTCCTTACCTTCTTCTGTTTCTTGCCCAGCAGGCTGAGCTCCAGGTTGATGTGGTTGAACTCCCTGACGAGTTTGCCACGGGGCCCCTTGACCGTCACCGTCCGCCCCTTCAACCTCACCTCGACTGTTCCACCACACAGCAAGAAGGGGGGGAAAAAAACCCAAACACCAAACAGACGGTAAGACACCAAACTTTTAAAAACAGGTACCTCAAGACATTGGGACAACTGTCTCCTGGCAGAACGCAGATGGTCTGTTATAAATAATTTCTAATTCTTTTTAACATGATTTACTATGGTGGTTTTTACATATATGCGTATATGCGGGCATGTATTTATGTATTGTTGTGATTAATACCAGGACCTTGAGTCTGTAATATGGTTTTGATGATTATCTCTGTAGTTTGCAGAATTTATCAGTTTCTTACCATTGTCGGGGATGTCGACAGTCTGACTGCTGAGAATGGTCTTCATTCTGTAAAGAGAGACAATGTGTGTTAGTGCTCTGGAGTTTTTGCATCTGTTATGATCTGTGACAGCTTCACTTTCCAAAGCTAGTTATGGCTGAACTAAAGTTCAGGACAAAGGATTAAAGGTTATCCAGGGCTAACCGGCCATGTTATACATCAAGCAGCTATAGTATTTGGGTTTTCTGACTAAAACATGGTCACTGTAACGCTAGACGCTTTAAATTCGGTGTCTAGCACGAGCAACAGCATACAGCTACACTGAGCTGTCCTAAGTAACGTTAGCATTAGCAGTAGTGCTGAAAGACAGCTACATTAGGATGGGAGGCGAGGACGTTATCACTACCAATGTACAATTCTGCGACATGTTAGTGGGCGTAATTATCAGCTGAAGTACGAATACTATTATATATAATGTTGTTCAACCCGCCGCGGCCGTTAACACGCACACCACAGCGACGTCAGGCCTCAGGCAGACAGCGTAATCAATGGAAAACTAACTAACATATTTCTAAATAAACCTAAAGTTAAGGCAAAATACAGCTTATGTGGTGAAGCACAGCACTGTCCGCATATGTTACTTTAAAATTAAGCCAAAATCTAGCTTAATTTCCACAGATGGAGTTAGATGAAAACCAAGCAGCAATTTCTCCGCTATTCTCACCTCGCCGGTAGCAGAGGAAAGGAGGAAGGAAGGACGTCACGACGCAGTTGTAGAGCACGTACGTGTCGTCACCAGGCATTACAAGACAACCGAGGAACTTCGTGATTATTTTCATAGCTTTATATTTTAATATATACCTGTTATTGTTATAAAAACATGTTCAGCATTAGTCAAACATTTAAGTTGTTGTCTATGATACCAACCGACAGATGTTGTTTTACTATCTAGCTGTTAGCAACATTTCCTCTCTGTTAGCTCTGCCGCGTTCAGGACGTATTGGGAAAACTATAATTAACTGCTCACGTCAGCCTTCTAAATTGCATAATCAATAAAATCATCTTATCATTAAAAGGAGGTTTACACTGTTACTATCTGATTTAATTTGTCAAATAATGTATATTTTTTAGTAATGATTCAATTTCTATTTGTTTATATAATAATAATAATGATGATAGTAATAACTGTAGTTATAAAGCAAACATTTCAAAACATTCATCCAAAGATTTGCAACTCAATGTGCTGTAGCCTTCATATTTCAGTATTTTTAGTGCTGTCTTTTAGTTTTGTTTAATCTGTTGCCTAATTTTACATTACATTTATTCATTTAGCTGATGCTTTTATCCAGAGCGACTTACAATTGCTATTCATGTCAGAGGTCGCACGCCTCTGGAGCAACGAGTCGGGGATTGAACCCGGGTCTCTCACATGAAAGCCATCACCACCCATTTTGTATTGTTTTGTCTGCAACTTTTATGCTGCGGTCTTGTGTTTCAATTTCTCTAAGGCTTGTTGAATAAAGATTGACTACAGAATAATTACAATCTCACAATCTGCTCCATATGGGACAAACAGGAGCTTTACCTTTTTTCCCATTCTACCGACATCACATGAATACAGCACCAGACCGAAGCAGCCGCTTGCCGAGGTCTGTTGCCAATGACACCCCAGTGCTAGCTAAAGTCATGGCGCTTTTCAAACAAAGTTGTTGTGTAGCTGGCCGTTTCTCTACAAACCATCTATGGCTGAGTCCCAGATGCATCCCACATGTGAGTATTTTAACTCACTACTAACTAACAAACACTGACGGTGTGGGTAAGCCAGATTACCCCTACAGTGTGTTGGAAGCCTGGTCACGGGCCTTAAGTTCAACCTGCGGTGATCCGTTTTGTAACTTTGACAGTAAGGCTGTATAACTTCCCAAATAAGTGATATGGTACACGGACTCGTAAACATCACGACAGAGTGTGACTGTGAAGCAGTGACACCTGAACTAACCCTCAGACCTTTCCCCGCAGGTTTACACCAGCAGCCTGACAACTGTGGCAGAGTCCTCCCCAGACCGGGCTGACAGAAGGAAGGAGCTTCTGAGTGATAACGGGCCTGATCTACAAGACTTCATTTCAGGGGAACTGTCGGAGAAAAGCAAGTGGGCAGAGTACAGAGGCAACCTGAAGAGAGAGAAGGGGGAGCGGTAAGACAGCAGAGATATTGCATTGATCTTACAGGTTCAGCAACAGTTTTGTTATTGAGGGTTTCCAGATGGGTTCAAAAGACCGGATCATACAAAACGTTACCTACCAAACTGTGTTGGGATGACTCATCGTGAGGTCTACTGTCATTCCTTTTTAAGGGAAATTGAAGTGGCATGCTGTCCACCTCTGCTTTGAAACACTGCTGCAGGTCACCTTACTTTTACATTAAATCCCTGCTGCTGCATGGACTTTATTTATTCACCTGAATATAAATCAGTCTTATTGTACCAGCCACATATATCAGTAATCAGTAAATTGTTATGTTGTCATTGGTTAGACCATCGAACCTTTTCAGAGACAATATATGTATATAACAATATCTGTATTTAAACCACACATTAATATGTGTATGTACATTGTGTGTGCAGGTATTGTTTTATTGCATTATTCACACTATGTTTATAGTATAGTAGGACTGCTTGACAGCGGTATGAATATACAAGATTTTTGAATCATTAAAGAAATTCTCATCTGTTTCTTTGATCTATACGTGTTTTTTCAATTGAATTTTCACAAAAGTTACTGTATCACATTCACAGCAATGTTATCCACATTGTCCACTACTACATGCAGGCGCGATCACTCTTGGGTTTGCTGTTTGTTTTTGTGAAAGGCTGCGGCTTCCTCCATGGCTGAAGACAGAGATCCCCATTGGAAAAAACTACAACAAGCTGAAGAACACACTGAGAGAACTCAACCTGCACACGGTCAGTCGTATACAGCTAACAAGTTAAATGATTAGCCTGCGAAGTTAGCGGAAAACATTAAATGTAGATGCTTCAAACAGGTTTGCCTGACATTTTTAAACAAATGTTACTAATACTCATCGTAAACTTTGCAACATAGACACATACATGAGATAAAAAACAAACTAAACAAAACAGATTTTTAAATTAGACATTATTAAGTCTTTTTGTTCAAAGAAGAGGAAATAATTCACAAACGAACTGTAACATTGTTCAAGGTTTGCTTCTGTTGATTTCTGACTTATGGGTAGAATATTTTGCTCAAAGCAAAATAAGGTTAGTCACAAAAAAGATCCTCTAACCAAAGAAAACCATTTTCTTTTTTTCAAACATTTCTTTCCTGATCGGAGTGGTCTCTTCCAGGAGGATAATTCCCTCATTCATAGGGCGCGATATTTAACATTTTTCCGAACAAATTTATCAAATTGCAAACTTAAATGGGTTTTACATCGGGATCAATCCGCATCTAAAAGGTCTGATGAATGCGTCTGACACTTAAGTTCAGTAATCCAGTGTCAGTACATGTGCATGTGAAGACTGTGTGTGTGTGTCTTTACTCAGGTGTGCGAGGAGGCCAGGTGTCCTAACATTGGGGAGTGTTGGGGTGGAGGAGAGTACGCCACAGCCACAGCCACCATCATGGTAAGTCTCTGGGCGCACTGTGGCTCTGTGGTGCAACAGAGTTCACAGACAGTTATAGAATAGCTCAGGAATTCTTGACAAAAAAGCATGTTGAGATCATCTCTGTGCATCTAGTACACACGTCTGCACAAGCTATGCTCATTTTTCAAAAAAGTAGAAATCAATCATATTATTTTATTGCTTTATGGTGTATTTTATATTGTTCTATAAGTCCCTACATTGAACGTCGCATGATACATATCTGTTTGGATTATGTCATCCAGTCCTACAACTTTTTTTTTCTCTCCCTCTCTTTATTTGTGTGTAGCTGATGGGGGACACATGTACCCGTGGGTGCAGGTTCTGCTCGGTAAAGACGGCCCGTCGGCCCCCACCTCTGGACCCAGATGAACCCTACAACACAGCCAAGGCCATCGCTGCCTGGGGGCTGGACTACGTGGTTCTCACCTCAGTCGACAGAGACGGTGAGATGGCTTCCTAGCTCAGTCTACCTACCCAATTCTTCCCAGGAGCAACTTTCTGCCACTGCTAGCAACGGCAGTTTTCATTTCAACAAGCATAAAAGGAAGCTCACTGAAAACTAGGAGACAAACTGTGTGTAAGATAACTAAACTAAATGTCAGATAGGGTGACGTCTCGAGCGTTAGACTAAACGTGAGTTTTTATTATAGCTTAATTAAATAGGCCTTAAACTCAGTTGAAACATTCTTTTGGTGTTGCCCACAGGTTACAGCAGGCACTGTTGTAACCTCTGTTGACACAGAGTTGTTATAGCCACAAAGTAACACGCTTGTGTGCTCTTTCCCCCTTTTTATTTTCTAGCGTAGATGGTGGAAGTTATAGTCATGAGGAAAGGGGTAGTGTAGCTGCAGGCAGCCATGGAGAAGGAGAGATCTGATGCAGGTTGCGCAGACATATGTGATTGGCCCTGCACTGATGAAATTAATGAAATATGTTGTATGTAACAGATGATTTACACACTGTTACATACAACACTGTCATTTTGTTTTTGCTAATAACAATGACCAATGACAATGACAGTTGCCTTAATGAACAATAATGATTAATGTTAGTATTGAACTTTGACTTTCACATGTTATGGTTTTACTGTTTGTTGACATTGAATGTAATGTACTGGAGGCCACGCCCACCCCAACCAATTTCTCCTGTTCTGGTCACCCTAATTATGAATGTATTCTAGATTTCACTTCCTGAATACCTGGGAATCTTAGAGGATTCGCTGTATCCTTAATTAATTAATCCTCACTGCACTCATTTGTGTCAAAGACTTAGCTGATGTCTTAGCAGACAGATGGCGGGCCCTTCCTGTATTACAGGCCTTGATTGATGTAAAGTGAGTCAATATTTTGTAGCTTTTAGAATACACACACACACACACACACACACACACACATAGCGAGGAAAAGCCCATGTAAGCTTCAATAAGAGTCCATCAAAATTAAACATGTTGCACAACATACCATGCTTTGTTCTCTGGACATTTACAATCCATATTTTACAAAATAGTTTCCGACTGATTTCCTCTTAATAGATTTTTAATAAGTTTTACAAAAAATATAAACATCCACAAATTCAAAATAACCAACCGACTTCTCAAAATATGAGCAGTTATGCCTGTTTTAATGCTACATTTTCTTAATTTTTTGTGTGCAGATATTGCTGATGGAGGGGCAGAGCACTTTGCAAAGACTGTCTCTAACCTGAAGGAAAGGTATAATCGCCCATCCCTTTTGGATGTATCGGGTGCTTGTATCTCATTATCTGATCGGATTGAATAAATAAGCACTTTTCACCTCTAGAGACCCTGAGATGCTGGTTGAATGTCTGACCCCTGATTTTCGTGGTGACCTGGCAGCAGTGGAGAAAATCGCCCTGTCGGGGTTAGACGTGTACGCCCACAATGTGGAGACGGTGCGAGAGCTGCAACGGTACTGATATGCACCTACCATGTCTTTTATATATGTTTCTGAGTTTTCTTTCTTCTTCAGTTTGATTTTAATGGCCTTGAATCAGCCAACAAGCCAAAGAATAACAGGTTTTTTTTGAACAGTGAGAACATCTCTTGCAAAGGGATCAGTAAACATGGCAGACAGCAAACCGTTTCATTGTCCTTTGCACAATATGAAATGTGTTTACAATCATATACAAGAGCGCTGTAAAATGTGTCATGTTAAGCTAGTATCTAGCTAAGTCTAAACATCGCCAGTCACACTTACTAAGTACTTTTCTAGCTTGTATTCACTAATTTAAGTTGCTATCAGCTGACTGGTATAAACCATAGTTCATATTCATCAGTATGAGCTAAAGTCAGTCACAGGAGGAGGAATACACAGTACAGTAATACACACAATGACCAGCAGGTGAAACGTTAGAGCCATTTTCCTGCTGTTAGTGTGAATACTACAGGAACTGCAGAAGTGGAAACAGCAGTTAATTAATTGTTCATGGTAATCTGGGTATATATTTTCAGCATAGGGGTATATCTTTATCTTATTGATTATTTATTTCAACTGCTGTTCACCTGTTCCCAGGCACGTGCGTGACCCCAGGGCGAACTTTGACCAGTCTCTGAGCGTCCTGAAGCACGCCAAAAAGGTCAAACCCACTGTCCTCACCAAGACATCCATCATGCTGGGACTCGGGGAAACCGAACAACAGATACTCAACACCTTGACTGGTGTGCACACACACATACACACGCCAGTCACATATAGCCACACCTTATGATTGATGCAAAGTAAAACTTTAATTTCCTGACCACGCTGTTGTTGTTGTGTTGATGATGTTGCAGAGCTTCGAGAGGCGGGAGTGGACTGTCTAACGCTGGGTCAGTACATGCAGCCCACTAAAAGGCACCTAAAGGTAAGAACGTCACACTTTTATGGAGCGCTTTCTTGTATTTACCAGGGCACCAGTGCTGCAAGAGACAAAATGCACGATTGGGCTAATGAATGCACACTGTGACAATGTGTGTTTGGGTTCAGGTGGAGGAATACATCACTCCAGAGAGGTTTGCCTACTGGGAGAAAGTTGGGAATGATATGGGCTTCGTTTACACAGCCAGCGGGCCACTGGTGCGATCCTCCTACAAAGCGGGTGAGAAACACACTCCAGCCTGCAGTTTTGACACATAAGTTGTGGAAAGCAACATATCTAGACATGTTAGACTTTACAAAGGGACTGTTTCTTCAGTGGAAGGTAGTTCCAGTGAAATCTGTTCAGGGAGTAACAGGATCATTGTTTCTGCAAGGACATTTTGTTTTGAATTTTTGAAATGCCTATACTTTAGCAATCAAAACTAAACTGATTTGTGTGGCACTAGAGGTGAAAATATGTTTGTAATTTGGGCAAACTCTGAGTCAAGACTATAACGTATGCATACATGTGTTATAAAAGCTTTTTAATAAGATGCAGCAGCCAACATTTGACATACAGCATATCTTCATCAGAGTGAGAGTAGGCAATGAAGTTGCTAATAGCTGTCTATCATAGGTCACACAGGTGCTGCTCAACGCTTACATCCAGCCAATGCTGTAATGGCACAGTATTAATATATATCAGAAAACATATGACAGCTTCCTAAAAACATAATAGGCCGCCAGATTGAACATATTTGTTAATTAAGTTCATATAGAATATATATCTACACCTTGTCTTTACAGGCGAGTTCTTCCTGAAGAATCTGCTGAACAAGAGAAAAGCCACTGTAACAGAATGAAAAGCATGAAACCAGCAGCTTTAAGAGCCCCTCCTTTAATCTCACCCCTACCTGTAACTACTCACATGTACAGCCAGAAACTAACCATAATGCAGCATTCTAGTACATTTAACATGCAGTATATGAATAGTAACACAAGTTGTGCAAGTCAAAAAGGAGGCGGGTGGCATTCAGTCTGGGTTGAGAAGTGACTTTAATAAGACTCATGTAAGTACAGGGGTCAAACCTTTGTGCTTCACCTTTTACAACCTAGACGTCCATATATAAGGGAGAGGTCATCAAAGAGAACAGTTGTAGGCCTGCAGATATTTAGATAACCTGGGTGCAGACTCTGTTCGTGTCAGGAAGAAAATACAACCTGTAATTTGTAATATCTACATCTCAGGGCCCCTAAATCACATCCACCATGAACTCCCTCCCCTCAGGGGCCTTGGACTTCAGGTAAAGAGCTACTGACCTTTATCTGTGAGCTCTTTGATGTTTGCTGCTTCAGGGCTGGTGATTTAATGAAGCGAGAGGTTTTCTTTTGTCCCGAGGGCTCAAGGGGGTAAAGTATGTAGGACAAACAAATTTATGTTTGCCGAAAACACTGTTAAATGCTCAGTTTTAAATTTCTATTACAATAAAAAAAGTATGATTCAGTCAGGTACAGAAGTATGAGGTACTTTGAACATCTCTGTATCTCAAATAGTACTTTTTCTAATGTAATACAATTTATTACACCTGGATAACAAAGTTGTTTTGCACACTGATTGTTTAGACAAAACCAAAATGTAATTTATATTTAAAGAATTAAAACTCATCAGTTCTCATTTGCTGGTTTTCATTTTTCGGGAAATAATCATCAGGCACAAATTAAGGACACATGACATTTTATTGCATTGCTGTTTTTAGTAAACAGTCAACGATAGAGGACAAATACTGATTAACATACAGTAAGATGATTTTATAAAAATATTTTTAAAAATAGTATAAAATTTTGCAATTTAACAACACTTGATTATACAGTAAACACTGTAAGTAGACTCACACTAATAGTGTTCATTTGAAATCAACAGACAGTGCATGTACAAGTGTATCTGAAGTCTCTGGTTGATTAATGCTACTTCCCACAAAATGTATAAGATTAACCGTTTCTGTGTCTGCAAATGGTTCATCTCTAAACTGCTTACAAATACTTGAGCACATTCGTGGATCACATAATAGATTTGGACTAAAGGCTCAACTTGTTCCTCTCACCCGGCTCCTGCAGGGGAGAAATTAGTCACACTGTTCAGGCTTTATGATCATTAGGCGTGTATCGAGAGCAGAGCCCGTTGGACCTGAATTAAATGTTTCACCAGCCATTAAAGAGGAATGTGTTGCGTGTCTTGCGGGTGTGGAAGTGAAGGGAGTTTTAGACTTTGGCTTTCTTGGGTGGAGGTTCACTGGCGGTGATGCGAGGACAAGCAGCCGCCGGTGTGTAGGGGATTCGTGTTGCTGCCACTTTCTTACCAATGGTCTCGATCTGGGGACAGAAAAATAATCAAAATAATACCTGTAGCTGTTCTCAAAATAATTACCTCGTTTTCAAATGTTACATGTTCATTTTGATTTTGTATGAGTGTGTATTGTTTCCTGTCTGCTTACCTGAAAGCCGATGTTCTGGAGGTGTGTGTGGAGGTGGTCCAGCACTCTGCGACCATCAAAAATAAAGGCTGGCTTCAGCATCTTCTTGTAAATCTTCTCATAGTCCAGTTCCTATGGTGGAATTAGACAGGTATGATGACTTTCCGAAGCAATTCATAAGACAGTAATGGTAAAACAAAAAAAACAGTGATTGTGACCTTAAACATGTCCCACTCAGTGCAGATGACCAACGCGTGTGCACTCTGGCAGGCCTCATAAGGGTCTGAGGTCACAGTCACCAGCTCCGACACTAGGAGAAAGAAGACACACAAGGCGTGTCAGTGAAGTTCTCATCACAGCTTAGTCACCAATACAGCTTAGCATTCAAAAGAAATAATTATCTTCGAAAACATTCGAAACCATTCAGCTGAGTGTCTTAAAATGTATTAGAAAAAAAACAGAACTACTTTCAATTTTCTGAATTCTAAGCAGTGTATAACTTAATAAAAAACAAAGAACATAATGTTAAGAGGTTTCTGCATGCATTTACCTCTTTCTGGGTTGTCCTCTGAAATACTGGGCTGGGAGAGGTCATGAATGATTTGTTCCTTAAGAACTTTGGGGTCGTAGATGAACAGCTTGGCTCCCTCATCCATCAGATATTTAGAGATGTAGATACTGGACGACTCCCTGGAGTGACAACACAAAACATACACAATCGGATGTCAGCTGTGATCACGGCCACAGTTCACCGCAGTATGTTGTCATGTGGTGTAAAGTGTAATCATACAAACAATGCCAGGTCGATTATTAACATATCACAGATAATCGGAAGTCGGAAAGAAATATTAAATGAAAACCAAAGAATTGGGAGGTGACAAATATCTACAAGGGAGTGATAAAGGAATGTAAAGAACGAACAACAAACCTTGTGTCACCTGTGTCTTTTTTGAAGGAGAAGCCCAGCAGAGCGATCTTTTTACCAGTAACCGTGTTGAAGAGGCAGTCAATAATCCTGCAGGCAAACCTCCGCCTTTGGTATTCATTCATGTCTATCACCTGAGGGAATCAAACAGTGAGATTCAGGTAAATACAGCGTGCCGGAACATCGCTCTGGTCCCTCTGAGTTTAAGTCTTTTGTCACTGCACTGACCTACACAAATATAATCCAATATTTCATCCAGCCTAATAGGGTAAGTCTAATGGATTTCCTTATTAACTATTTGATTTGGTAGCTAATAATGGTTTCTGTTCGCCCTTTACGACAATGTGCAGGTACGCCTTGCATTTTAAATAATTATTTGATCATAAATTATTAATTAGCCTAATTGTTTTCAGCGGGTGGCACATTTCATGCGCTCCAGCACCTAATAATTTGCAAATTAAGCACTGGAGCAGAGACCTTCAGCAAAAAAAAAAAAAAAAAAAAAGTAAAATGAGGTGCCAGGCGGTGCAGTTCTCACCTGCTGCCAGTAGGAGGCTACTTCAGGCAGGTTGAGGGCCTCGCACAGGTATACCAAATTCAGCACGTCCTTCTGGAAACAGCTTCCACCAAAACCTTAGAGTAGCAAAGAGATAGAAGGCAACACTTAATCTGTGTTTAACTAGCTTCAAATGTACATACAAGCTCAATTTAGACTTTTGGGCTTGTTTCTTACCTACGCTGGCTTTGAGAAACTTGCTGCCTATTCTTTGGTCCATCCCGATTGCCTTGGCAACCTCCTCCACGTCGGCGCCAGTGGCCTCGCACAGCGCGCTTATACTGTTGATGCTGCTGATTCGCTGTGCCAGGAATGCGTTGGCTGCCTACACAAGTACATACCATGATTTTTTTATTTATTTTTTTAGTAGAGAGCAACATGAAGGAAACGGTTAAGCGAGTTATCAATTAGTCAAGGGAAAATTGATCAGCAGCTATTCTTTTAAACAATTAATTGTTCCTTAATCAAAAATACCAAACAGTAGCTGGTTCAAGCTTGTGAGTTTGAAGCTTTTCTATGTCATATAAGAGAGTAAACTGAATATCTTTGGGGTTTGGACTATAGCCAGCAAGGGCTTTTGAGGCATTTCACTATTTTCTGACATTTTATTGACAAAACAATTAAATTAGACACTAGTCTGCAAATTAATATAAAATTAATCAATGAAAAGGAATATTAGCAGCGCTGCACTTACCAGTTTGGACAGCTCGGACGACCACGTGTTGGTGGTGATGATTCGCGCTTTGGGGACCCAGTGTTCATACACAGCACATAGCGCTCTGATTGCCCTTTGGCCTTCTGCTGTTTCGTCCCCACCAATCAGGACGCGGTCTGGCTCCTTCAGGTCCCGCACTGCTGTTCCTTCTGCAAGGAACTCTGGGTTGGACAGCACCTAAAATCGCGGCACAGCTTTAGAAACTTGCAGGACAGATGCAAGAGGAGTTTCATTCTCATACACATACAATAATACACACTTGCAGGTTGAGGCTGGGCTTGGTGTTCGCATCAAATATCCGTCTAATGCTCTCAGCAGCTCGAACTGGGACTGTGCTCTTCTCTGTGACAATCTTGTAGCCGTCAGACACCTCAACGATCCGGCGAGCACATGCTTCAATGAACTTGAGGTCAGCTGCACGACCCTTGCCCATCCCATACGTCTTGGTTGGAGTGTTCACCTTTGGAGGGGGCAACACCATTCTAATTCATTTACGTGTCATAAATGTCAGATTCATTTCTTTAGCTGGTCAAAACAGCAGTGAGTGTGTGTGTGTATGTGTGTGTGCAGGGGTAACTGAAGGACTCACAGAGATAAAGACGAGGTCTGCGTCCCTGATGGCTGAGTCTATGTCTGTAGAGAAAAACAAATTTGTCCCTCTGCATGATTCAACCACCTCTTTCAGACCTGGCTGAAGTGGGAGGAAGTGGGAAAAGGAGACAGGGAGGGGTGTGTCAATGAATGTGTCCGACAAACATGGTACTAACAGTTACAAAAATGTAATACAAGATCTCAGTGACGCGTCCTTAGCTGCCTCATAACTATGATGATGTAACGGCTCGTGGTTCTGGCTGACGTAGAGAAGTTGCGACACTGAGCGGCCTGGAACAAATTAATGTTTCATTCCGCCCACGATGGAGTAATATTGTACAAAAACAATGACTGGAATGGTTGCCAAGCTACACCCAATGTCATTAAAACTTTAACTCAAGAAACCAACAACTCCTTTGAAATATACGGCTCTCAAAAGTCAAAGAAGAATGTAGGGTGGGAGAAACACATTGAATATCAGTGCTCTCAATGAAATACGACCCACTCATTTGTAAATGTTTTACCGAAAATAACGCAGTTAATCCTGTTATAACACCTTTAGCTCAGTTTCTTTGAATAACTACATTGTTATGTTGATACCTCATAGATGGGCAGAGTGTCCGAGTTCCAGGCTTTGATGCGGGACTCGTTGACGTCCACGACAGTCACTGTGATCTCTGGACACATGTGGGCGATGACACTACATGTTGGGCCTCCTACATAACCAGCACCAATGCAACAGATCTTCTTAATCTGAAACATCTGAAAATGTAGAGAGAAGATAGAGTACAGAACAAAACCCACAAAGCATGAAGCATACAGATTATTTAAAAATCTCACCAAATTATGGCCCAACAGATCCTGGGTTTTTAATTATTTATCATTATTTTAATAATTTATCTGCTGACACTGTTTCAGCCTGACCAACGTGTTGCTCTAGCTCTATTCTGCCCTGTGCAGATAAACACTATATTAAAACCTTTCCCTTACAGCACTAATTACAACTTACTAACTTTGCTCAAAAGTGTCTCAAATTTGCTCTAAAAGGCCAAGTTGGGTTTCTTTTGATAAAACAATTGGGTTCTTCACTCACCAAGACTTCAGAGGTTAAACGTTTGTTGACCAATTAATTGGTCAGTGGAAAGAAACATTATTGGAAGCTACTTTGATAATTAGTCGTTTGATTAACTTTTCAAGCAATGACTTGTTCCAGCGTCTTAATTATGAGGATTAGCTGCCCCTGTGTCTTATGTGACCTGAGGCTTTGATGTGGGCTTTAGGAATGTCTGATTGAGTTAATATACATAAACATTAAAAATGGTTGCAACCCTGTGCTACACTTAACATTGCATTTCCCTTCATCTGTCCATATATCTCAGTGTGCTGAAAAAAAAAAAAACAACTTTAAAAAAGGTGGGCTGCTCTATGGGCTGATGTACACAGGCAAAGCTCCAGCAGAAAAGTCACGTTTTATAAGACTTTGATTTTTGTGTCTGAATCATTTAAATCATCTTGCTCAAGTCTTCACATGTAATGGTTCACCAGTTCCTCAGGACCTTTACAGTTACCAGCCGCACCGCTGCAGCCTGGCCGAAAATAAAGAGCCTTTCATTGCAAATCAGCCACGTCTAGCAGCAGAGAAGAAAAGTGACCTTTTATCCCACAGACCTTTCTGCTACTTTACGCTAACTGTGCTAGAGAGCAAGTGTCACTGCTTTCAGGGTAAAATTACACATTAACAGGACTGTACTAACGCGAACTTGGTTTACCCCTTCTTTCTTAACGCTGAGTGAGCCAACTCAACAAGAAACAAATGAATGGGCGTTTGAACCAGCTAGCTAGCCAGCACCCGTTAGCTAACGGTACATTACCTCTGCCAACTCGACAGTCAGTGAACTTCAGGAAAGCTTAGATTATGTTAGCTTCTCTTTAAAATGTGTCTTGTCCAAACAGCCGTCGTTCCGGAGCCACTGTTCTCTTGCCACGATAAATGACTATTACTCTGGTTAATTCTGTACTCGCTGAACACACTCACACATTAAAGGGTTCTCTCACAAACTTTTTTCCTGCGCTACCTTTACCTAAACTGCAGCAGTTCTGAGCAACCGCCTTCTTCACAATCTTAAGTAGCAGGCGATACTTCCGGTGTGATATTTTCAGCGTAAAAGCACCAAATTACTCCTACACTACGTTACTGGGAAAATGGAAGCATTCAAAATATCCTTTACTTAAGTAAAAAGTACTTATACCACACTGTGTAAATACTCCCTTACAAGTAAAAGCCTTGCATTTTAAACATTATATAAGTAAAAGTACAAACGTATTAGAGTAAAAAAATATGGTATTATGCAGAGTAAAATATATGGCGTATCTGGATTATAATTTTTAAGGCATTTATGTGTAGCCTAAGCATCATTTTAATGTTGCAGCAAGGAAAGGTCGGGATAGTTTGATCAAATAAATATATTGCCAGGTTTAATTATATTTTGTATCAATAATCTGAATCTGCAAAGAAACTAGTAACTACTTTTGTAAATAAATGTAGTGGAGTAAAAAGTACAATATTTCCCTCTGAAATGGAGTGGAGTAGAACTATAAAGTAGCACGACATATAAATATTCTACATTCAAGTACCTCAATATTGTATGTATAATCAGAAAATTTATTCAAAATCATTAGCAAGTAAAAGTACTGAATGCAAAAAAAAAATGGCCTGTGTGCTCTACTATTATATTGTTAGTATTTTTACATAAGTAAAGATTCTGAATACTTCCTCCAATGCTCTATACACATTAAAGTCAAGAAGGAGCTGTGCCCTCATATTTTTACAGGTACATGGTTACTGGGGAGATATTTGGACCTGAACACTTCCCCTTATTTTTGTAATTTTTTGTTGGACAATAGAGTAGTACCTAACTGCAGGCCATAAACAGATGTTAACAGCTGTCATTCATTAAGACAATTAAGTTTGTGTCTAAATTGTAAACCTAAAATGCTTCTCACAAAATGAGTGTACTCTGTTATGTTGTAGCATCACCAAGACTAAGACTACTTTAACTGTAAAGCAGATGTTGGAAAAAATGCAATAAAATGACCTGTAAAAATGACCAGCATTTTAAATAATAAAAAATAAATCCAACAATCAACAAATTCAGTAATGTGTAACACAAAACAAGTGTAATGTTTCAGGAGCTCTTAATGAGATAAAAATAAACTTTACATGGAAAACAACAACAAGCATTTGTAGTTTAATTATATTAGCTCTTTACATCAATATTTTCTGCTGCTTTAACTTATGATGCATGACTAGTAACAGCAGATATTGTTGCAAATACTTGCACTAGAGCTGCTGACTATCCAAAACATGAATATAAAAAATATAAAATTTAACAGCCGCCATCAACAACAACGACAACAACAACACTCTTTAACATTCAGTACAAAACGTTTAACTTCAAATGTCACGTACAACCCACAGATATTCTCTGGGTGGTACATGTCAACATACATCAAATGTTATTTTCCAAATGGTATAGTTTTATTAGGAGGGCTCCACGGCGGAGGTGGACTGTCTTGAAGTATGGCTTGTATTCGTCTTTCCTCTCTTTGTCTCTTCTGCTCTAGATCTTTCCGTGCCTGTTGGGGAAAACACGAAAATCAATAATAAGAGATGTGAGTGAATGGGACCATCACACCTTTGTTGCCATTAGTCACAACTAATTATACTTACCAGCCAGTTTTCATACATCTCTAAAGCTATTTTATCTCTCTCCTCTTTCATGTACCGTTCCTCCTCTGCTTTGTTTTTGATTTCTTTACGCTCCATGGTGACTTTTTCATGGAGAACGTTCTTCTTCTTGTCGCGCCTTAATCATTTTAAAAAAGAAACAGTTTTAGATGAGAGTTACTTCACTGTTAAAGTTTGTGTGATAGAGATACGCGTGATGAAACGTAGTTTAACAACCAGCTTTGACTGCCATCTGGTGGTTGATCCTTTTCACACACAAAGAGACTTTTAGTGTGATGGGGAAGCCTTGTTAGTTGTTGAACAAACTTTCGATGACCACATGCAGCTATTTGAAAAGCACTACCTATATTTTGTCAATGTTTGAAATTAACTAACCCAATTGAATGTTTTATAATCAAGCACAGTCATGAAATTCCTGACACTCTAACAACATGAGATTGGGTTGGCTCTACTCTTCACATATTACAGTCACTGTTTACTTTTCTGTGGCCTTATTTCACATCACATTCAAGAGACATGAAACTTTATGTCACTAGAGGTCAGTGCACAGAGAGAGGTCATGTTTCATCAGGCTTTAAATAAATAAGAGAAATAAATAATAAATGAAAAAGTCAATGATTTACACTCACCAGTTAGAAAAAGCAGATTTGCTGTCTCTCTTTCTTTCTTCCTCCTTTTCTTCTTTTTTTAACTCCAGTTTACGTATAGCTTCTCTCTGTTCTCTGTACTTTTCTTTGAGGAGGAGATCGTGCTCACGTTTCCATTTTTCAAACACCTGTAATGTATGTATCATTACTGAAGAACATTACATCTTTCTACAGAACTGCTCATTACATCTTTCAAAATTATGCACAATAAATTATTAACCTACCTGCTTAGCAGATTGTCTTTTTTCTTCTTTGTCTTCAATCGCTCTTTGCTCTTTCAAGATCATGTCTTGCTTTTCTTTGGCTTTTGCTTTGAGACTCTCTGTTTTCTTTTCTTTCCAAGCCTCATATGATGCAACAGCATCTTCCTTTTTAGCTTCTTCTTCCTGATTGTTTTTTTTTTTAAAGTTAGCAAGCAGCGTGCATATGTGTCAAAATATGTGTGTTCTATAACAGCATGGTTTGTTTTGTATTTACAATTTACTAAAATATATTTACCCTTTTCTTTTTTTCTTTCAGGAGTTCCTCTTTCTTCTTTAGCTGCATGTTTTCTCTTGACTTCTCCTTTTTCTTTTGAAGCCACTCCTGTTAGGAGTTACATGTTGGTGGGCAGGGATTTCAGTTAACTGAGAATACACATTAGATACTCTACCTGACTGCTACCGACATACACAACCTGTAGAACTAACTGTGATTTCTGCCTCCCAAGGGCTGACAAGACTGCTAAACAGTCCATGTAGATATGTTATTAAAAGTACATTTCAAGCTCAAATTGACTCTTCAGAATCCCTTTCTCCTGAAAGATACCTGATAATAATGTAATAAAATAATTTTACACAGCAGCAGAATTCACACTCTACTTGCATACAGTATATTCTATGTATCTTATATACCTGTTCTCAATATCACTGTCAGTGTCGTCATATAATATCAACATGTATTTAAGGGTACAAGATGAAGCTCCTCTAAATAGTGATTACGAGAACTGCACAGACTGCATATTGTCCTTCACCATAAAACACAGAACACAGGAAAAACACTGTCACAGGAGCCCTTCCTCCACTGAGTGGTTTAAATACTAGACAAAACAGCATAGCCACATTATCACTCTGACCTGGTAAATGGCAGCTCTGAGTGAATCTGCCTCTTGTGGCAGAGACTCCTGTAGAGAGACTTTACGATCGAGAACTTTGAGAGTTCCCAAATACTTTGATTCCACTTTTTTGGAGCACACACTGTGAGATCTCTGGGTGGTCTTAGACTGAGAACTTGATGCCCTGATTTAAATAAAATGACAGTCAGTTAGTCTATTATCCTGTTGTATCCATGAAGCGGTGAGTATCTGTTGTTGCAGCTTTTTTACCTACCTGGTATCAAATGACTTTTCATGGACATCTCTTGAGTCTTCCTAAAAGACGGCAATAATCACATTTAAACAGTCTCAAAATAAGAGGCAGCGCATATCTAACATGAGACTTAAAGAGCACACTTGATAATGAATAACTCACATTAAACTCTTCAAATGATGTGGAGTACTTTCTGTCCTGCTCTTTGCTGCCATCAGAATTAATGCTATCTGAAACAATAATTGAAATATCAAGAGGATTAATAGAGTTAAAAAATACAATAAAATAAAAAAAGGCTGATCATGCCAGTCATTACCTCTGGATCCAGAATCAACTGTGGACTTGGTGAAGTGCAGCGACTGTTCACTCTTGCTAGAAGAGGATTTGCTGAGGTTACGTGAAACTGTGCGATCTTCTTCTGTCCACTGTGATGATAAAGCAACATAACAGGCATGTGTTCCAGTTGGAGAATGCTTCTTTTTACTCTGCAACTTAAAACAGTGAATAACCACGCATGTGGACTGAAGCTACTTACAGCGATGTTAGTGGATGTGTCAGTGGAGAGGGGAATGGATGCAGAGGAGGTCTGGGGCCTGCTGAGATCCAGAGATTCAGCATCTTCGGCTATCTTCTCTGTAGCGTGAAGGCTCAATACAAGAGTCCTTTGCCTCGGTTTAGGCCTGGGTGGCTCTCTCTCCATAGCACTATCTGAATAATGACAGTTTGTGGACATATCAATTTTAAAAATCTGCACTAAAATCTAGAGAAATTGCATACATAAAAACGTGTGAGCACACCTGCAGAGGACATGTGTTTGAGGTCAGTTTCTGATAACTCTGAATTTTGGGAATTCTTCTCTTCTGGGCCTGGAGTTTCCATGACACTGCTGTCAGATGGTAAAGGCAAAGGCATGTCCAGTAGAGTATCACCTGACATTTGGTATGACAGAGATTTACTAGAGCTCTCTCTTGTGATTTGATGATCGGTAGACTCCACACCAAATCGTATGTCATCTTCACCGACATTTGTGGACTGCTGTGAGGAAAAGGAGTTATAATTGTTGCGTCGACTGATAGAAGAGTCAGGCGACTCGTTTTCATGTGATGCCATTGTGACTTCTGAGGGAGAGCTGATTCTTTGGGTTTTCAGAAACGAAACTCTCTTCATCCTGCCATGTTTGGCTTCATCGTCTGAAATCTCAAAGTTGTTGATTTTGCCTTTACTCTTCCCAGTCTTAAACGAGCCTGCCCTCTGTTTTCTTGATTTGAGGAGTTCATTCAAATAATCTGTGAAATATAGAAAAGTGAAAAGAACATTACAGTAGAGAACAATTAAACTATACCTTTTTAAGTTAACACAACTACATGAACTCAAGGTGTTCAAGTACTAGCTTTTCTTGGAGCTTTCAAACTGCATCTTACCATCCCTTCCTAAGTGGATGGTTGTTTGCCAACTGAGAAACACTGAGGAAGACTGACAGATGTGGCTGAAAACTACAGAAAAAACAAGTAGAAAGTAATCTTTTTAATTAAGTTTTTCATGTCAAACTGGTGTTTCCAAATTTCACATTTCACAAAATGCATCTAAATGGAAGGTGTCTGATTGACAAGAATGTTTTTCAAACCCTGATATCAGTTATACAGATGACTGTACAGTAACTGTGCCTATTTTAGCCATATGGTCTGCTCTATTGAAGCTCTGCTGTTATTCTTGCTGCCATCTGCCGTTTTCTTCTTGTATAAATCCTTCATCCTTATTAAAATTGGCATACAAGTGGTTCCCAAACTTTTCTGTCCCCAAAGCCCTATAAGATGAGCTCAAGAACCCCTTCACTGACACCACCTGTTATTTTACAAATGTGTAACTCATATAATATATGTGAAACTGTTATACGATTATTTCACACAAGACATATTGGTCCAGGAATTGGCTTTTGGCAGAAGCTAGACATTTCAAACATTTTTTAACTAGTTTTCACACGCTCTACCTACTTACCAAATCCTAATTTAAATTTTTCAAATAAGAGCAGTTACTCAACAACCCTAATGGCAAATGCATATAAGTACCTCTTGGGTTACAAGTAGCCCCTGGTTGGGAATCGCTGCTGTAAAGAACTACCATTTTAACTTTTTAAAATCTCTTCACAGTCTTTACACAAACGGGTGTCAAAGTAAGGGTAGCTTTTAGAAGGGGATGGCAATGAATAAGCCTCATCATCAACTATCATTACACACAGATGTAAGTGATATATAAACCACAATTACAATGTAAACAAAGGCACTGAATGGACTAGAGGGACTCTGACATCTTACCATCTTCATCTTCATTGAAGTCATCAGAGTAGGAGTATTGGTCTGTTATTGTTTTGCTTGCCCTGGCAGAGATAGCAGCCTGAAGTTCATCCTACAACGGCATAGTTTCAGGTTGACATGACATTTCTTCAGAGGGCTGTCGGTTTAACTAGTAATAATAATAATCTTTATTCAGAGCACTTTTCAAAACCATGTTACAAATGCTTTCACAAAAGTAAAGAACACATAATTAAATTGCAGAAAAATAAATACACAAATAAAATCAACTAAAATCAGGAAATGCTTTCCCTTAAAAGTATGTTTCAAGAAGGGTCTTCACTAATCCACTCATTTCTCATTAACGTTAGTAGGATATCCAGACTCCATATCCAGACATACAATGAAGCGTTTAACGTTAACGTTACCTGAAATGTTGTCCTCCTCGATGTTTTCGGGCTTTTCTTGTAAGCCAGTGTCGTGGACTCCTGATTCGCCATTGTGAAAACTATAAACACTTTCTCTTATAGCATTAGCACCCAAGCTAACGTTAGTGCATAGCTAGCCACTAAGCGTCCCATGCTACCATTATAACTACATTACCATTATGCAAAGTTTGGGAGCCCCATGATTGCTGCCTGCTTCAAAAAATACAATACAGCTGTTCATAAATGGTACTATAGCTAACTATAACTAACTATAGCTAAAGGCACACTGCCATATAGCTACAGTGGGCTAACGGATTTGTTGATGGTAACCCAGGGAAACGTGAAGGACTTCCGTTTCACCACTGCGCATGATCAGAAGATTACCCAAAACAAGTCATGCAAAAAAGTATTGTTACGGTCTACGGTCTATTACAATAATACGCCTGTTATCGTTATAACGTTTTTAATTAACGTGTGTTAAATTCAGCCTTTTGTTAATAGACCACTCACAGTTTATGAAAAATGTATTGTTTATATAAAACAAATTTATTAAAGTAATCATGAGGTATGTGAGGGAAGCGTTTTGAGGAGGATGGTGTGGATCACGTGAGCCTTTTTGTTTTGCTTACCCTGGCAGAGATAGCAGCCTGAAGTTTATCCTACAGCGACATAGTTTCAGGTTGACATGACTTTTCTTCAGAGGGCTGTCGGTTTAGCTAATAATAATAATGACATGCATGTCGACATGGAACATGACGCAGCAGTTTAATGGCAAGAGTTTTTCAAATCACAGGTTCTAGGAAAAATAATAATCTGCAAAGTGACTACTAGCTATAGCTGTCAAGTAAATTTAGTGGATTGAAAATATAAAGTAGCTTCAAATGGGAAAAACTAAGAACAATTATCTCAAAATTGTACTGTAAAGAGCTTAGAGTATACTCTTTACACCCCCCCCATTATTGTTTCTATATTGATAGTGCTTTGTTGTAATTGTGAATTTAAATCTGAAAAACTGATAACCTACTCCGCTGAGAGCACTGCAGGTGTATATATTTGTAATGTTTTTAATTCCTGCCAGAAAATATTTGTATATGATGATGTGCACATCTGCATTAGTGAATGCAGGAATGTAATGTTTACAACACCACACAGCCAAGCAGTAAGACTGAATTATTTTTATTTTTTTGTTATAGGAAAAGTGCATAGTTGAAGCCCTTTTTAGACAGTAAAAGAGTAAATCAAGGTCTTCTGTGGTACCAGATATTCCACTTGTTCATCTGAACAATCTAGTATGGGATCCCCTCTCAATTTTATATAACCACTCATGGTTTACCTAACTTTTCCCTTCCTTATATCATCTCCCTGCCATCTCCCAAGCAGTCTGGAAAGATGTAGCAACTTTCGCTGATATGGAAAGAGAGCTACTGAGGACTGTCAAGATGATCTCAGCCCACAGTTGTTACAGATCATATCCAGGTTGTGAACTTTTACACCATGCCTTCAATTAAGACTCTACAATTTAAGACTAATCAGTGTAATTTCTGATATCACAGGTACCCTGGAACACAACCAAGGCCCAGAAACACTTGCTGTAACCATGTTTCCACGACATGGGCATGACACGTACTAGAAAAACAGGAAACCCTCTTGTGTACTGAAATCCAATAAGCAATTATAGACATATAAAAATACCAGTTATTATAATGTTCAATTTTTCTTGAGATTGTATCAAAGAAAGGTTGATTCTCCTTTGCAACTTTGAGGCTGTGGTTTGTGTTGCAGGATGCAGAGCATTTTCTACGGTTATAAACATCCACACACAATTACATACATGGTTAAGGAACCAAACAACATTCTCCACTGTACTGGTCTGCATTAAGGGGAATATATCTCTGTTCACTCACTGTATCTTAACCTTTAATCTAGCAGACAAACCTTCTGTAACATTACTTAGATGTGAAACTTAGCATGTATTTAGCAGAGCTCTGGACCAAATGAATAATCAGCATATCGTGTAGTCTAAGACATGCAGATAATTCCCATAACAAATTTAAAATAAAAATGACCTTGAATATGGCACTGCTGTTCTCTTTTCATTGGTTTGAGATACTATCATACAGAAGTCGTGAAGTAGAAACATTGGATGGTTCCCATTAATCACAGACTGCTCTGATCCCTGTCTCCACAAGGTCATCATTTACACAGCTGCATTAGTACAGCAGGTCTTCAAAAAGGAACAGACATACACACAAACAACAAAAGTGCTAATAAAAATATGATTCTCGGCTGCTAATAAGTCAGTATACATCGATTATTTAACCACAAAACAATTACAGTACATGGAATCATCTCAATATGGTTAAAATGTATTTGCTTGTGCTGAGTATATTGTTGTAGTTACCAAACTTTATTAGACCTTATCTGTATGCCTGCACTTCAATCCATTTCAACGACGTGAAATTTGTTTGACATGTGAGCATTTAACAAATCTTAAACCCCTAAACATTATCAACAATCTGGCAATGCCATCTTAATCATCAAAACGGGTACCGGATTACAGATAGAAATTACAGACATGTTCTTGAAAATGCAGTTAACAGACTGCTGGGGCAATTATGGAATCTTATTGCGGCCTGGATGTAAACAAGAGATTAATTCACTGCATTAAAATCAAACGCATCATTATGTGATATGACATCATTACTGGCACTGTTTGGGTGTGTTGATTTTAAAAGTGGAATGTTTCAGAGAGTCTGAAGAACCCGCCCCCCTTCATTACTCAGCAAGCACTCAAACAACAATTTAACTGCCCCAAAGGAAACTCCGCTAACCCTCCCTTCTCTCCAACCCATGTGACGCATTCCTTCATTTTAAGTTTCGGTCTGCCTTTCTGCAGATCAGACATCAGGACTGGGCTCACGGACCAAATCAGAACAATAACAAACCTTCTAATTACAGACTTACACACAGAGCCCAGCTGATATATCTTCATGCTGATGTTGTCGGCCAATATTATTAGTCAAAACTGGCTTATCACAG
>JAPMOB010233971.1:0-10989 GCA_029875015.1 Lepomis gibbosus
GATCGGATCCGGGCCGGATAAGCCACTTCCTGAACGGGTCTGGATCGGATCCGGCCGGATGTACCTCTTTGTGAGCGGGTTCGGATCGGATTCGGGTAGGGTATGGGCCAGATCTGTTCCGGATCCGAAATCCTTATCCGTTTCGGATCCGTTCCGCTGTGCAAGTGGACTCCGATACGGACCCGTTTTGCGGATCCGTTCCGGACCATGGGATACCTCCGGTGCGGATCCGGTGCGGAGTCAGTTTGCTATCTGGGTCCTCCGTCTCTCTGTCACTATCGCTGTAATGTGGCTCACCTAATTCATCTCATCACGGTTAAGTACAGCCCTTCTGTCTGGAAGCAAGGAGCGACGCTGTGAGTGTTTGATTTGATAGAGTTCAAAGTCATTTTTGTTCTTTTCATTGCAGCATAACACGCTTACATTAATCCATGTTTCACTATGTTCATGCAGACTGACTTAATGCACTCCCTAGACCCTTACTGTTACCTTAACCATCACAGCTAGGAGTCTAACTCTACCCATGACCTTAACCTCATTCTAACCAAAGTATTAACCCTCAGCATGCCCTCTGAAAAAAATATTCTTGATCCACAGCTTTTGACAGTTCAACATTTGCTAACAAAATTATCTGGCTACGGTTGAAGAGACATTGTGTTGAAATGGTTTGAGGGGTTGTTTACATCAAAGGCTACGTTCACACTGCAGTCCGAATCCAAATACAGATCAGATCTTTTTAAAAGCGACCTGACTCTGGACACTCACGTCACTCTAGAGCAGCTGTTCTGCTGTAGACGGAGCCGCAGGTGAACGAACAAGCTCCACAAAAGCCATTATTAAACACGTGGCTCTCCTCTCTTCTCTACCTTGCTGTCATTCGCTCACAAATTCCTTTTGTCCTGAAATCCACCGGACCGCGAGCTCTCTTCTGAGTTATGCGCATGCTACTTGTCTGTGCAGACACAGTGGAGAGAGAGACGCCAGGGAGTTTTGGGGCAGATGCCATAATGAAAAGGACAGAAAGTTGTGAACACTTGTCATAATTTGAAAATTAGGAGTGTTGGCATGCGGGAGCTAACCGAAGCTAACATCTGTGGCTCTGTTTACTTCTGTACAACAGCGTGCTGCTGCGTGTAACGTCGTGGTGTTCTTCTGCGCGTGCAGGTCACCTTCAGGTCCCGGACAGTTCACACTGGAGTTTGATATGGGCCACAAAAAAATCAGAATTGAGCATTAAGAGCTGCAGTCTGAACGTAGCAATAGATGTTGTGGTTTTGGTTTTGTGTTAGTGTTTCCTGTTTTATTTTGGAAATCCCTTCCTCTTGTGTCATTGGAAACCTTGCTTCCTGTCTGATTATCTGATTAGTTTCACCTGTCCCTTGTTATCTCTACCTCCTATATTTAGTCCAGTGGTGTGCAAAGTATTTCAGATCCTTCAGCAGAAGTATTAATGCCACACTGTAAAAGTAGTCTGTTACAAGTAAAAGTACTGCATTGAAAATGTTACTTAAGTATAAGTATCATACATTATCGCCCTCTGAGATGTGGTGGAGTAGAAGTACAGGTACCTCAAAGTGCAGTACTAACACTACTTGGTAAATGTACTTATTTACTGTCCACCAGTTCTTTAGTCTTTTCCCTCGTCCTCATGTGTCCTGGTTTGTGTCTTTCTGCTGCTTTTGAGCCCCCTGTTTCTGGACTTTGGATTCTGGATTTCAGTTCTTACCTGCTCCCTGGATTTGTTTGCTTCTTGGACTGTTTTTTTCCAGTTTTTTGTTATATCACTTGTTTAATTAAAAACCATACTGTATCTGTATCCATTGTCTGCATGTGGGCCCAGCCTCCTGCTTCCTGCTACATTATCAGCAGTCATTGTATGATAATCTACGTGTCACCATCTAAAAACACAAGTCCGGCGCAGATACCAGACCGCGCAGGTTTGCCCTCATGGTTCTATTTATGGACCGGTGCTATTTTCACTTTTAATTAATGATCTTCTCTCTCATCATTTCACATTACTGTAATCATATCTGAAGAACGAGTCGCCTCCTTTTAATTAAATAAATCAAATTAGATGTTTTTCAAAGGTCGTAGTCAAGGTCATTATTATTGGTCACAATTAGATTAATCAGCAATCAATTGATCAAAAAACATCTCTCAACAAATCAATCTCACCTTGCAACATATTCTAGTTAAATTTCTGTAATGCTGTAAGTAAGTAAGGGAATTGTTGGATAACTCTCTCTCCTCATTGTCACAAACTCTCTTTAGCATCAACAAACTACAGACGTGTACGTTTAATTATTTAATGTATAAATGTCAGCACTCAGTGAAATTTTTTATTTCATTCACATTTAACTAGACAATCTTAAAACCTTGCTTTATATTCCAGTGATTTGGCTAATTAATCTTTCTTTATCTTTTGTAGTAGCATTTCTATCCCTTAACATTTGTGTCCAAAGTACTTCTGTTTATCTGAGTCTGTAGGAGAAGCAGCCTCTGTAGAGTTTCATAGCTTACTTTTCCTCTTGCTTACTTTGAATAGTACTTTTGAGGTAAAAAAGTATTTTTTATTTCTGTGAATGTCTCTGCGAAGACGTCCTATAGATAATGTGGTCTGACATGTAGCTTCCCTACACTGGTGTGTGTGTGTGTGTGTGTGTGTGTGTTTGCAGCTGCTGTGTGTGTCCTCTAATGTATTTCTTATCTCTGGGAACATAATGAATTAGCTCTGCTCTCAGATAAGATAGTAAGCGTGTTTGGTATTGATGTGGGCGTCTGCAGTTAATGTAGCAATTGGCTCCTCACCTCCTATAGATGTGAAGCTTTTCCCATTTAACAAAGCACTGATAGCATCATCACCCCCACCCCCGCCCACAAGGCAGCACAGATGGATTTAACTGCAATGAGAGGAATCTGACGCACGATTTGACGAAACAGACCGAGACACAGGGGGAGGAAGTGGTGAGGGAGATTTTTTATGTTAAAAATGTTACTGTATTCGCGGGACAGGTCACCGCCCTGTGTGACCCTCTTCATTAGTGTGCTGCTCTATCAGCCTTCACTCTGCCGGTAACAGTCTTTCGACCAGATGCTGAACCAGCTGCAGGGATTTGCTCCCATTCAGACACCAAAGCATCAGTCAGGTCCAACATTAGTGTTGGTGATCAGGTCCGGCTCAGGTTCCTATTAATTTAATGACATTTTCTTCATTCTTGCACTGTATGCTCGCCTGTGGACAAATCACACATGTTTGCATATTCAGCCAGTTTTAAGAGAAGACCTGCCACTTTAAGAATCGTCAATACAACTGTATGGGGAAAGCCCATAATGCCATAGACGGCGGTTATCCCGCCAATCTTCTGCTTTTAAAAGCTGAGGCGGGAAACATATTTCAACCAATGGTGGGGTTCCACTGCCTGAAGGGTCCAGTACGCATGCGTCACTTCTACCACGCATGCGTAGTAGAAGTAGAACTGGCGGGGAAAATCACTTTTCAAATCTTATTTTAGGGCAAAGACATCCAACATCCAAAGAGTTTGTGCATATGAGTATTAAAGCTATAAATAAGTTGGAAAGTCGTATGCTGCAGCATCAAGATTTCCCTGTAATTAGAATTTAGCGGCCTGGACCACAAACATATGTAGACAGAGGCGCGACGGTTCTGTTGTGTGAAAGAATTAATGAATCAACTTCTCACTGGGACAGCTTCCTAGAAGTGATCATCACAGACTCAGGAATCTTTTGAGTCTCACTCAAGTACTTTTCGCGTCTGATCCTTATGCCCGACGGACGACTGCTTGTAAATGATGCTTAAAGAGCAGACCAAGATGAGGGTGTTATCGATGTGCAGCTGCAGCATAAAAGCGAACGCTTCACACGCCATCCAGCCATCAGAGTGTGTTTTTCCCGTTTCAGCGAGCGTCTCTGATGATCCTCCTCCTCTCTCAGCACTCAGCGTCACATGTTGATTCACTGTTTGTTAGTCAGCGACTCTCCATTAACCCTGAGTCTGTCGGGGTCAGCTTCACTGCAAAGTGGCCCTTCAGTCACACAGGGCCGCAGCAGAGCTCTGCTCTTTATGTCCCTGAAATGCCTCCCCCCCAAGTATTTATGTGTTTTAGGGCGACGCCTTTGGTCAATGGGCTCCACACAGAGCATGAAAAATAACAACTGCAACACTGCCACTGGTTTTGTTGCAAGTCGTGACCCAACTGCAACAACCACCGGGGCGAGTCCGGTTCATGTCTCCAGTCATTTTCAACTCCATGTAATTTGGAGACATTTCAAAGTCACTGGGCTTTTAAAACAGGTCCAACTCAGGTCCCCGGTTTCTAAAAGAAAGTACTTTAAGTGGAGTATTGTGTAATTTGAACTAAGTCATAACTATTTTTGAAAAAAGTCTCCTCATCTCACTGGTCAGTTGAAACAAGTCCAGTCTTAAAGAGGTCATAAAAAACACATTTTTCATACTGCACATTGCTGCAGCTCCTATTTTCACCCTGTGTGTTGAACGCTCCGTTTTAACGATGGAGTGAAGCATCTCACTTCTATTTGATTGGCACATGCATGGTCCCTAGGTGTGGACTACTAGCCAATCAGAAGCAGAGTAACCCGAAACAGCTTCGCAGTCTAGACGGGAGAAAAAGTTTCAGTGTAATTAATCTAGTTTTAACTGTGCACTGTCTCTGCATCACTTTATCGCCACTGCCCGGAGGCTCTCTAACGTTCGGTAGGGTGTTTTGGAAGACGTGCCCCACTAGCCGCTAGGCGAGCATCAAGACGAGTGTCCATCAGTGAAGCAGATTACAGAAGTAAAGGCTGGACTACGATTGAGCTGTTTTCTGTGGGAGATGGGAACTCCCTTTGGGGTGGACTTTTTCACTTTGCAAGCCTATTACGTGCACAACAGATATTTAGCACATTAATGTAAAGTGGAAAAGCCAAAAAGCAGAATATAAACACCTTCTGAAACACCTCCATGTCACTAATCACCTGAAACAAGTCAAAGACTGGTCACAAGTAACTTTAAAACAAGGTGTTTTATGATGTGAGGAAAGTCCAAGAGAAGTGAAAGCCAAGAGAGCTGTTAAATCTGTTTGAAAGGTGTGGCTATCAAGTCTGGCAAGTTAAATCTTCAGGGAGTCAATGCTGATGTCAGCAATTTCTGCACGGATGTTTCATAAAAGGTCAAACTTCCAGCATCTCAGTGGGCACACTCCGCCCATTTCCTGTCTTTTAATGTGAAAGATGTGCAGGAAGTGCTGAGTTTTATTGAAGGCAGCTTAACACCAATTTAAAAACAGCTCACCTGGAATAATGTGTAAATAAAACTGTTTAAAAGGGGAAACTCAGAGCAGCAGACTGGTCAGTATGACTCTGCTGTACTGAATTAGCGCTGTTGGACTGTATCGCACTGATGTTGTTGTCGTGGTAATCCCTTCGGCCGTAATTCCCGGCCCTGCCGCTCCATCGTGGATCACATGCACCTGATCTGACCTGCTGCAGTCTGGTCTTTAATAATTCAGCTCCCCTCTCCCTCTGACCTCTCCTCCGTCTGTGAAGATCAAACTGGTGCGAAGTGATTACTCACTCCGGCTGACACAGTCCTCCACCGAACCCCCCCCCCCCTCACGGCTGAGATATTTACCGAGGCAGCCGTGGGAGTTGGAGGTGTGGGTGCAAAAAGCATCACGTCCCAGCTGATCCCCATTAAAGTAAACTTTCAGACTGTTTATCTCTTTTGAAAGTGTAAGAAATGCCAGACTGCACTTACCGTCTTTTGGTTTTATTTGACGGTATATATTTTGCCCTCTCTCTCTGTCCTCCCCAGCTAATTAATTCACCGGTGCATTTACTCTTTAAAAAAATCAAGTTTGAGTGAATAACTCCCGCAAACTAATTCTTATGCAACCCAATTAGATCCTAAACTCAGGCCAACGTGACGTGTTGGAGTCCTCAAACAGCCTTTATCTATAATCTTGTTACTCTCTGAGAGACTAACAGTTTTTCTCACATGGTGATATGTCTCGCAGCAGCACGTCAGGGCAAACTCATTCAAACGGTTCACTGCACTTAGAGTTGGTTAACTTTGGATTTGAAGAGCTCGTGGACGATTCATTGTGTTAAAGTGTGTACATACTTTATTTTGAGATCTGTGAATGGTTAATTGGATTTTTTGTGTTCCCTAAAGTTGACATCATATAAAACCTATTTTTTAATTTATTAATTTTATTTATGGTGAGCATCTTTTCAACAAGTGGACTTTCAGGCACCTCGGTCCTCAATCACGCCGCTCCATGCATTTCCAAAAATACCCTCCGAACCCGTCTCCTCTTCTTTGCTCTTGTATTCTGCAGCCCTTTCTCTATCTGGTTCCCTCGTCTCCTTCTTCCTCTCCGTGGGACCTTTGAGGGCGTCCGTCGTGCCCGGGTGCTGCGGCAGATTTCCTATCGAAGCTTCCCCATATAGAAACATCACATCAATAAATCATTTAAACAGATCTGTTGAAGGTCTGGTCCTTGCTGGTGAATATCTATTTAGTGAACGTTGTGTGGTGGAGCTCGCCTGTCCCAGATTTACATGGGAGGAAATAAATCATGCAAGTACGAAGAAAAAAGCTTCATGTGAGTGTCAGACAACGTTATTAACAGTCTTCTTTATTACAGAAAAGTAACGTTGGATTCCTGAATGTGAGAAGGTCAGCGCGTGTTTAATGTAAAGATCAATATGTTAATACTAACTGGTGATGAATCTGAGCTTTCACATGTCTGTCTGAGGACAGAGGAGAGAATAATGAATGCTTCATGATTACTTAGTGATAAATTAACCGACGCCCCAGTTGTTCTTCTGTCTTATTTCAGACGTGTTTGCTGCCCTCGGTAGGTCCGTCTGAACTCAGAGATCTGAAATACTCTATAACATAAAACAGTGGTAACCACACGTGCTGCTTTTGGAGCCAAGGAAGAACGATTAAAAGCCAGCGATGTTAAAAACCACAAACCAAGCCAGAAATCTTGGTGTAGTCACGGACCCAGTCCTGAATTTAAACACCCACATTAAGACAATTACAAAGTCAGCCTACTATCACCTGGAGAATATATCAAGGATGGAAGGACTTATGTCTCGGCAGGACGTGGAAAATCTTATCCATGCATTTATCTTCAGACGACTCGACTGCTGTAACAGTGTCTTTAAAGGGCTCCCTAAGAAATCCATCAGACAGCTGCAGCTGATTCAGAACGCTGCTGCTCGAGTCCTCACTAAGACTCTCAGGTCGCCTGGGATCAGGTCTGCTTTCTGTCCTCAGAGTCTAAACTAAACAAGGAGAAGCAGCGTTCAGTTTTTATGCTCCGTATATTTGGAACAAACTCCCAGATAACTGCAGGTCTGCTTTACCACTGCCTTTAATTAAATCTAATTTAAAGCTGCAGATCGACAACTTTCAGTGAACTGTAACTGTCCTGTTTCTTTTGTCTCTTTCAAAACTTTTCCCTGTTACTTTTATGTTTTACGTGAAGCACTTTGGATTACCTTGTTGTGGCCTTGCCGTAATGACGCTGCAGATCAGATTTTATAATCTCCATTCTTTAAACCAAAATTACAAGTGGCACAAAACAGAACTGCGGCTCTGTTAGAAATAGTGCTGAAAAGTCGCACTTCAGCCTCTCATGACTCACCACTGAGCAAAGGATTCCCTCGAGCCTGGCCGAACATTTCAGCTGCTCCTTTAACTCACAGAACTTTTTTATTCCCATAGTTTACTGCAGGAACACCAGATTTGCTGGTGATGGTCATATTATGGTACCCGGCCTAAGCACTAACGTTTTTATTAATTTACATCCAAATTATTTCTCTGATACAAAATAAATTGTCCCTCAAAAAGAATATGAAGAGACATATTTTGGTACGTAGATGATCCGCTCAACAGTAGGATGTGTAACTCTACCTAATCCGTATGTTCAGTGGCGACTGGCTTCAACTGTATATGAATGTTTTAAATATTTTTATTTATTTATACAGATTCATGCTCAGTACATTGAGGTGGTTTTATTACTGCAAGTTAAAGGTTCAGTTTGAAAGTTTTAGTGGCATCTAGTGGTGAAAGTTGCAAATTGCAGCCCCAAGCGAGTTTTCTAGCTGACACAGGACAAAAGATGTCCGGTCAAGAATTGAGGTGTCTTCAGATAGATATTCAGTAAAACCAAATGTTTTTATAAATATTATCGTTGTTCCTTAATAAACAGCAGCCACATGTAGAAATGAAGCGCTGCATGATGTCTCATCTTCCTGTTATACAGTATTTTACAACTTGGGAGAGTTGGTTCATCTGGACCAAAATACCAAAGGAAATGACATCTCACCTCTCAGAAACACTTTCACATCTGGTGCATCAAGTGCGACCACTGACAGATACCAGGACGATGTAAGCCTCACTGGTTCTGCACCACAGTCCATCATAAACCACATAAAGTTTACAAAGGCAGGTGAGGATCAGAGCTCCTCTCGCTTTGCTTAATTAGATAAGCAATCTGCAAATCTTATCAAAATGTCTTTTTGATTTTTTAAAACACAACAGAAACACAAAGTAGTACAGCCATGATTTCAGCTTGTGGTAAAACGGTGGAATGTTTTTAATGAGCATTTAGCATGTGAAAGTACAAATGACACATTTGTGTGCACAGTGGGGAAGCAGTATCTGAGCTTCTCTGCTGTGACCGCCTCATTACCAATAATATTCATCATCTGTTTGTCTCAGGTAGGTAACGGCACATTTCTGTCCACATGAAATTACAATCCAGCTGCATGTTTTTTCACAGTAAAAGTTTAGCTGCTGATCTGAGCTGCTGGAAGCCATGCTTTATTGTCAATTATTGATCAGCTGATTGTCTCACTAATGTAACCGGAAAAGCCAAAACACAGCGAGTAACAAGGCCATGTGAAATGAATCCAACAAGATAAGACGCTGACAGGAGAAACACGCCACGTCTCTTTGTGATTCTTCTAAAGCAAACAAGCAGCAAACAAACAGCAGCTTTCATTTGCATCGCTAAAGTCTGACAAAGTTAATTACCTGTCCAGCAGAAAACAGACAGCTTCAGCACCTCTCTTCATCTGGGAAAATCCACACCGATTATGTCCGTGATTTTTTGCCGTCCTCTGTTTGTATCTGTCCCGACTCGTCTGGCTTCATGGTGTAAAGATCCACAGGCTGTCATGCTGAATAACACGTGTGCTCATTCATTTGTCCAGATGTCACTTCTCTTCTTACGTCTAATAAACCAGAGGGCTACTCTTCTTCTTCTATGGAAAGATTTAATGTGGTGACGGAGGTCTACACCGCCGGAATAATACAAGGTGTTATGAGCTTAGTTTTCGGTTATGTTTGTGTCGTACTGTTCACTGTGTGTTTCTGGTTTGGTTTCATGTGTCTCTCGTTCCTTGTCCCTGGTTATTTCTGTCTTTTATCTTAGTCCTTAGTCCTGTGTCTCCATGTAGTCCTGTCTCCTGTTTGGTCCTGTCCATGCTCTGATTTTGCAGTCTTTCCAAGTTTGTGTTTTACTTTGGTAGATCTATCGTTTTTGGGTTCCTCTTTAGGCCTACTTCCTGTTTTATTTTGTAATCTTCTGTGCCTGGTGTTCTTGTCGAGCTTAGCTCCTGTTATTTTAGCGTATTCTCCTCTTGTTAGTTTGTTACCACTACCGTTTCTTCTGTGCTTCTGTTTGTGGATCTGTGTCTGCTTGTGTTTGTGGTCATTTTGGTTTGTTCTGGTTTAGTTTCCTGCCTGGTTGCTGTTTCACTGCTGTGCCTAATTAGCTGCTCATGACGTTCACCTGTTTTGAGTTCCCACCCTGCTTGTTTGTCTGAGGATTTCATCCCTGTATTCTGGCCAGTCTTCGGTTCATTGCTGAGTGTGTCCCGTGTTGGTCTGCTGCCTGAGTTTGTTCCTGCTGGTTTTGGACCTCTGTTTCATTTACACCCCTGTGGATTCTATTTGGACTTCCACAGTTTGTAAGCGTGCTCTCTTTTTGTTAATAAATCATTGGACTATATCTGCTCAGCTCTGGTGTCCTGCGTTTGGGTTCTCAACCTGCTCAACCACCACTACTGCAAACCTTAACACAAGGAGAAGAAGAACGCCGTGATGCTCTGTACCGCCTTTGTCGGCTACAGTAGAAACATGGCGAAGAAATACGGCGACCTCCACAGAAGGAGGTGCCTGCGGTTATGTACATATAAATGTCTCATTCTAAGGTAATAAAACATAACGGTTCATTAAGAAAGGTCCTTACACCACTGAAAACATAGCTGTAGATGTTATATTGGATTTCTGTCAGTAGATCCTCAGAAATGACACACTGAACCTTTAATGTAATGTGTTATGTCTAGTATGTCAGCTGTGGACCCTCGCTGATAATAATAAAGTGGTTTGTTTGTCAGTTTCTTTTCACGACGCTCTTTGTGAGACTTGTTGCCACAAAAGAACCTCAGGTGTCATAAACTGCCGTCAACACACACACAGAAGGAAACAACAGATGTTTGGTTGAAAATCTGTTTGTTGATCTGATCATTTGAAAAAAAAAGTATTTTGACAAATATAAACACTGTTAGTGTTACAAAGCCTCATGCGCACCATACGCTCCACAAAGTGGCTTCTCATGTGACAAAGAGCTCATTCATTCATTCATCAGTTTCTTCATCCATCCATCTGTCACCTGTCTCTTGGTGTGTTCGCTGACCTCCCCCGGCATGTCGTGGGCGCTCTTGATGAGCGTGCGGGCGATGTGGTAGTAATACACCGAGATGATGGCCAGAGGGATCAGGAAGTAAACCAGGAAGATCATCACGGAGTGAATCTTAGGATGCATCTGATTGGACAGCGGGTAGGGCACGCAGTTCACAAAGGTGACGTTAGTGTTGTCCCTGTGACCCTGAGAGGGGAGGAGGCAAGGAGGGGAGAGCAGAGGGGAGGAGGCGAGGAGGCGAGAG
>JAPMOB010233976.1:0-10444 GCA_029875015.1 Lepomis gibbosus
TGGAAGTTTTGTGCGACTCACATTTTGAATTCACCTGGTTAGTGTGATTCATAGTAAAAGCAGGTGAAAAATAAAGAAAAATAAAGACACAGAGGAATTTGGATAGAGGGAGAACATAATGTACAAGAGGGACCTGAAATGTGGGGGATGATATATGTGCTGCTGCAGCTCCCATCAGTCATTTTGTGAGTTTATTTCTCTGCAGCAATTGTTACCCTGCCCATCCTGAGCTTCTGTATTAAAGGAAAAAATATCCTAAAAACACTCCATTATTGTCAGATGACATTAGAGTTTCCTGCAGGGTATTATAATGGAGGCATGTCACCCCGCCTGGAAAAATGACAAAACACGTCAAGTATCAAGTTGAAGTTAGTTAACTCAGTAAACTCATGTGTTTTTAATAGGTCTGTGTTAATTGCACGAATGGCTCTGATCAGAGAGTTAACCCTTTCCTGGAGAACATGACATCATGTTGAGATCTTGTCAGTGCAGCCATAATGGAATTTGATGGGAGAAAAATAATGTACAGTAGATGTGTGTTTTTTTAAAACAATTTTGCAAATTTACAGATTTTGTTTCTCACCTGTTCCTGTTTGGTATTTTGGTTACTTATTATGCACGAAAGCAGGTGCAACACAGATGTTGTCATTACAGCAGCACGCCACAATTAAACTAAAAACATTCCCATGGATAATGGGCTGTAAGTTTGGCAATACAGACATGGTATTTTCCAGTGTAGCTAAATTTAATTGAATATAACCTTGATAATAACTAGAGTAAATTAATAGAAATGAAGATTTTAAAGCAATAGACCACAATTTTAATTTTACTCCTGATTGAACTACAAATGTGGTTATTGTGTGCGTATCACTGCGATTACAAATAAAGTTTTAAGTATGTCAGAAATGCTCGAGCTGTCGACATTTACCCGTGAACACAGCACCATGAAAGATAGACATGGCCTGAAGAGATTGTCTAGGTCATTAACATCTAAAATAGATTTCATAGAATCTTTGCCAGTTTCAGCCTTTCAGTACAAAATAAATTATGGAGTATGTTGAAAATCAAAGATGCTATACAAAGATAATGATACATTGTATGAAATTAATGTTTACATTGCATGTAATTCTCTGAGGTTGGGGATTTTCTTTTAGCTCCATTTCTGCAGTTGGGTTAGGCACAGAGAAACAGATGTGAGAAATCTGATTCCTCCCATTAACCAATAATCTAATAGAAAGAGAGGGAGGGGGGGACACAGGCCAGGAATTGTATGGTGAATATTGGGATGGCAGCAAAACATTCTCGAGAAAAGTAGAGACAACAGACGTTAATCTCGATTAAATCAAAGAAAGGACCAGTGTGAAAAGGAAGATTTTTGACATTCATTGACTCTTATTTAACCAGGGAAATGAATGACTACCAGGCCAGAGTAAAAGATGTACGGGAGTCAACTCATTGCCTATTAGTATAATATCAATTTGATCTCTAACAAGCCTATAAATACTTGATGCACAGAGAAGCAGTAAGCATATGTCTTTAAGATGTGTTGTACCTCATAAATTATTTAAGAAAAGAAAACTTGAGATAAATACATGTAGATTGAATTTTTAGAGCCAATTCAGTAGACATGAAGCTGTTTCATACACCTGTCCGCACAGTGGGGTTGCCAGATTGGCGCTCTGCCAGCAACAATATCCAGGTCATTAGGTAGTGCAAGTACTTGGCTGTACATCCTGTAGCTGTAGAAGCTTTATAGAGGTGTTGGGCCGATTAAAAGTTTGTTTGTCAAGACATAACTCCACTTGTTTAAATACTTATTAAACCAGGGATTTCAAACATGGATTCAAGACCCTCACCACCCATGACCCCTCGCAAAATGATTTACAAGACTAGAAAGCTGCCATGATAAAATGTGTCATGGTAATCGCACATCTCCAAGCTGGCAAAGAAAGCTCAGAAATGACAAAAGAAGGCTGAATTTCTGTGCCAAGTTCTTTTACAGACAAGCAACATAAAGCCGCTTAGAAGATCAAGCTGTCTAGCAAGAGATACAGAAGTATCCTCTTTCGTACCACTAAACTTCATAGCAGAATATTTCCTCAGGCCGTAGGGCAGTACAACTTAGTCTCGTTATTCAACCCTGTGTTGTAAAACGATAAATAAATCTACCTGTTAACAACTCCTGGATTCCACCAGACACAGCTGTGTCATGTTCTGCCAGTTTGTGGTGTGTGTTTCTGAAGCATTGTGGAAGCGGCTTTCAGCTCTGCGAAAATACTCTGCTAGTCTATTTTTGATGGAAGCCACATCAAGCTACATTTTTTTATTAAACTAGTCATTTTGCAGGATTGGTGACACTGCTGTGTCACAGTGCCAATGTATCCACTGTTTTCCAGCTGCTTTATTTACTATGTATTTCTGGGAAAAGTCTTTGGGCACAGGGATGGACCTCGAAGTTACAATTATGCCACTATGTCAAATTGGTTTCAAAGCTCAGCTCACTTCCTGGGGACTTAAACAGAAACGGCACAGAGAATCTGGTCAATATTCAAAATAAAACACCCTGTGCAGACTCCCAATCATATATCAACCATAAACAAAATTAAAACCTCATTGAGGCGTGCCCAGTGAAGTCAAGGTGTAACTCTGCGGTAGTTAAACAATGGAAGTGTTGCTCAGAAGCAGAAGTTTGGAGCTAAGGGTGTTTTCCCAATTAAACTGTGTTATGTTGAACACATTCCCATTGGTTTATTTAGACATGAATACTTGTGTGGTTCATTTCTGCTTTCAACATGGATGCAAAAGCTAAACTGTTACTAACTTTTTTGTTGATGTGTTAATTGCGGGAACTGCCAATCACATTAAAAGCAAAATGAGCAAACCATAAACTTATGGAAGACTATTTGGTAACAATGGTAACACACTTGCACATATCAGCACAAAGTAGAAAAGGAGTTAAATTAGAGGTCCGCTGTACCTGTGTACTACTGTTTACTACTCATTTAAAACTGTCTGAAGCATAGCAATGACAAAACAACTATTTCCTCCCACTCTAACTTTTAGGAGGTAAAAAGTTTAGGAGGTTGAGCAGGTTGCCCGTTAATCGGAAGGTCGGCAAGTCAATCCCCGGCTCCCCCAGACTGCATGTCAAAGTGTCCTTGGGCAAGATACTGAACCACGAATTGCCCCTGGTGCCCCAGTGTATGAATGTGTATGAATGTTAGTTTCTGTTTGGATGCGAGGTAGTGTAAAAGCGCTTTCAGCTTTTGTATGATAGGATAGTATGTTCTGTGCCACGGCAGAAATGTGTCCACCGGTAGATATTTGGCAAAACCGTTCCTACAGTGGGAGCTATCCCGCCCCAAAAAAACATGTTCATGAACACACGAGCAGCACAACAAACTCCACATAGATTCAAACCGGCAGCGTTTGATCAGCACCATGGACAGCAGCCAAAGTGCCAAATGCTAATCCTACAGCCTGCCTTCGACTCAAACATGCTGTCTCTGACCATCAAACAACCGTTTGAAAGCTAAAATCCTCATGATTCGACCAATGCAAACCCTTTCAAGATACAATCACCACAGCAGGTTCAGTCAGCGCTTCTGTCAGACCAACCAGTACAAGCAAAATTGGCGCAACTCATCTATGAAGCCTCATAATAATCCACCGATTGATTATATTTCAACAAAAACGGTCTTGTCGCGTTGTCAAAGTTGTCAAAGATGATCCAATCCAGTAAAAATATTAAGTCCAATACACATTATTCCATCAATAAATTCTCAGGGACTGCTGCTGCATTGTTTCATATTTGCTGGCAGACATGGCTCGTATGTCATTATAACTGTAATAACTCCGATTTGAATGTAAACAACTACGATGGCTTGTATTCAAATTAGCCGCTGAACTCTAACCTTTCGAGTGACACCAAATCTGACCCAGTTGGAGCTCGCATGTCCCTTTTAAAGCCTACAATAGCCAACAAGAGCCTGTGATGTATGAAAGGGCCAACCCTTATTATTTCGTGGGTCGGCCGAGTCAATTGCAAGCAATTGTGCCCATGACTTGCACTTCGTGTAGCCAATAAAATTCTGAAAATAACGATATCCAGCTTTAAGTAGAAGGTGTATGATCTACCAGCAAAAAAACACATATGCATCATGCTACAGCGTGATGCAGGAGCAGCCGCCTGCTGCCAAGGGGCGGTGCTGTTTTAGAAAAAATACACTAAGATATAAGACACGTTTGAGATGATAGCGGCTGACTTTCACCGACTTGATAGTTTAACATGAGCAGCAGGTGACTGTAGGGGGGGGTATAAAACGGCACCGTAAAGTCTGACACAATTTACCTGTGTGAGCTCACTGTGAGCTGAGATCAGTGACTGATCTCTCAGCAATTGCAAAAAAAAATGCTGCTAGACTATGCAAAAGTGTGGTTCCATTTATTTGACGCTTTTATCCAAAGCGACTTCCAATTGCTATACATGTCAGAGGTCGCAACGAGGGGTTAAGAGTCTTGCTCAGGGACACAATGGTGGATAGGTCACAGTGGGGGATTGAACCTGGGTCTCTCACACCAAAGGCAGGTGTCTTATCCATTGCAGCATTGCCACCCCCAAGTTTGTGCAGGTGACGAAAAGTGAAAGTCAAGCCGCCCATATAGGCGAAAGTCGGACACAATTTCGAACCATCATGCCTTGTAGCGGTTGTCTTATATGTGCATGTGTAACCCCGCACAGACTTCACTTGGTTCAGAACTTGGTAGGCAATGACGTTACAAGTCACGGTGGATAGTTTACATGCACAGCCCAGCTAAAGTGCTGAATACAGGGTGCAGGTGTTAGTTTCGGTTGTTTGATAGGCTGCGTCATTAACAAGCCCACAAGCGCCGTGATAATGAGGAAAAAAGAGGAGTTCTGTGTCTTTTAGTGTTAGGGTTAGACTTTATAAAATGTGCTGCTGATGGAGAAAGTGGAGTAGACGGGTGGAGGGGAGACAGAGAGAGGTGGGGCATGCCAGTGTGTTTACCTGAGGTGTAGGCTTCTTGTGTATCTAAGTGTGGGGGGAAGATAATTCTGAGGAAGGTCCGAAGCATATTTAAAATTTATAATTATGTTCCTGGTGATTAAAACCTGCTGGTTTAATTTAAAAAATGTGGATTTTTTTTACAATCACGATGCCTGCTCAACAATAGCCCATCGATGCCCATCGATGCCTATCATCTATCTACCCAAACCTAGTGGGTAGAAAATGTTCTTTCCATAATGAGAAACCAAAAGTAATTGCAAGGTTCAGCAGTGGATGCACCAAGAGTGGAAGTTTCAGAAATGTGATACGTCTTGTGATTGATGTGAGTGGAGTACAGTATAATATTGCCAGCAGCTTCTAACGTTACACCTTTAAAAAAAATCTGTCGACATTTCCTGTCTTGATCTCTTATCGTGAATGCTTTGGTTGCAAAACAGGAATTGCTCTCAACACTATTTTACCAGAGTGGATTGGATCACAGGACCACTGAGCTTGTACTTCATCACTATAGTCAATCAAAGCCACTTAGTTAGGAAAACATGTTCATGGGATTAGAGGGGATTAGGTGTGTACAGTTTGAAGGCTTTGTCGCAGTGTTTGACATTTGAAATGCACAGACTTTTGGCTGTTTTCCATCCCTGATTATCCACTTTTAGAATTAGAAGTTTCAGCGTCTTTCGCTTATTATGTGTATCTGTGTCTGTCTCACTCGTGAGATCACCATGCTGGTGAGCTGGTGGGATTATTCTGACCCTAACAAACCTAAGTACACTTTTGCATTGTGTCTCTGTAACCTGAGAAGTGAGACCCTGTGAGTGAGGCAAACAGGAAGTGATCGTATGAAAAGAAAGAGACCGCAGAAGGAGATGGGTATTCCCAGACAGACAGATGGATGGAAAATGTTCATATGACTCAAGATCCCCTAGGAAACATTGCAGTCTGGCTGTGTCACTTACAACATTCACCCCTAAAACCTCTCTAACCTTCTATCACACTTCTGTGTTTTCTAACCTTTCATTCAGTGTTCTGCTCTCTTCACATCATACTGAACTGACGATGCATAGACACTTTGCTTTGCTATTCTTTCTTCAGATACTTAACTTGATGACCTCTCCATTCCTCCCTCTCTCCCTGCCTACTTTTTTTTCTCTAATGGATGGTGCTAATGCCCATCATCAGGCAACATCCGTCTGGGGGAGATTCCTTCCGGCATCTGCTCACTGAGGGACACAAAAGGCCTGCGGAGATCATTCACTCATTCATTCCATCCAACTATGAATTCATTGAATTATCCACCTTTAATCCATACATCCATTTCCTCATTCATTATTTTTGGACTTGTGCATCCACCTTTTTGACCATTAATTAACTAATTGCTTAATTACTGTAAAATGATTCATTCATCTGCTTACTTCTTGATTTACTGCCTAAATTCTTTTCAATTTGTCATTCAGAATGAGATGATTCTACTTGAATGAACACGAGTATGAGTATTTATTTTCCAGTCACAGTCTAGTACATTCAGCCTTTGATGATGTGAAGGGAGTATTAGGTAACGGCTAATGATATGAAGTCTTTGTCTGACTGCCTCAGTCATCAAATTGGAAGGAAGGTTTTGTGTGTATGTGTGTGTATGTGTGTGCGCCTGCTTGCTTTGACGAATGTACTTAAAGAGCAAAACCATACAAGCTCATCAACAGTAAACTACCTACTTTACTCATTAAAGGGCAAACAACATTGTTCTGTGTGAGTGATTTTTACCATGAAAGACACATTTACTCGGACAAAAAATAGAGACTGACACATTTTACATCCATGTGGTTCTGTGGGTCCAAAATGCCACCGGATATTTTAATCATCCGCCAATTTTTGTAAGGCTCTTCATGAAGTCTACATGCAGCCCAAAATGAATGATCCAGTCCGGGCAGAGTCAGCTAATAGCATGGCTAGTTGCACAGCTAACTGATCTAACTAGCTGCTGTTAGCAGTAGCTAGAATCTAAAGTAACTGCTGACAACAAGTAAAGCTAGCTGTCCAACAAGACAGTTTGTTTTTCAGTTTCTCAAATGTTGATGATTTTTTTTTGCCATATATGGGTTTTGGGTTTTGGAGAATTGGCTGTACAAAACAGCTCACCTTGGGCTCTGAAAAACACGTTTTAAGTAATTACGAACATCTCTGTAGACCAAATGATCAGTCATTTAATCGAGAACATCATTCAGATTAATCATTAATGGAAATGTTCATTAGTAGACAGCAGTGTCAATGTCCATATTTGAGTTTATCTATTCCTTAAAAGGCAATAGTAATGTCTGTATGCCTTTTAGTGTGTGTGTGTGTGTGTGTGTGTGTAAGCTGATATGGCATTACCTAAAATATTGCAATGTTCCAGAGAGACCCATTAACCCACAGCTGCAGGTCCTTGTATTAGCCTGACTAAACCCCAAAGACACCAGAGGCAACCTCTGTCCATTACTTTCAGCTCACCAACCACCACAGCCTGTCAACAATCATTTATGATAACCACCTGCCTCACTGCAAACACAACAGGGACCCTTTTAAAGGAAACACCATCATCATTTATAATTATGAATTAATGATATTGATGTTTACTGAGGCTTGCATGCAACATGCAAGTAATTGGCTCATAATTCGGGCTAAGAGCCCATTAGGCTCCATGAAGTCACAAGTGACATCATTGTTGGCCTCAGCCCATGTCTAATAACCAGTAGTCCCATTGCCTAGCCTAACGTGGGTGTGTGTTTGTGTCTGTGGTGTCCCTGAAACACTGATTAAGACACTCAATTCCATTTTTTTTAATGGAAAGAAAAAACTTGAGCTCCACAAATCTGGTTTTGATAAATGTTTTTGTGCACGAGCTCTGTACCCCGTGTTGGATTTACTTATATTTAATTTATCCAAGTATGCTGTATGTATGACTGCTTTGACATTTGCCCACTGACAGGTAAATGGAAGTGCAGGACAGGAGCCGCTCCCCTTCCCGTAGGACCAGCCGGGTGGAGCAGGTAGTGGGACGATGGCTGAGACGATCCCGAGACTTGGGCAGCAGGTCTCACTCTCTGAGCAGGTAAAACATGTTTTATCTTATTTAAATGTATTAGTTCAATCCTCATGCATCTGACATGTATGTCCTTCGACTGAGGGAGGGGCCAATCAAGGAAAGTCCACATTAGTGACCCACCGAACCAACTGTATTAGCTTTTTCCATAACAAAACTAGTAATTTTTGCTCTATATTGCTACTTTCTATTGCATTTAGTATTTCTCTCCTTATTTTTTTAATATACTCAAACATAAAGTTTTTCACAACAGAACTAATTAACTGTCATTCTGAATGAATTATTTTTGTTTTTTATTTATGTCCTCCTGCTCTCCAGAGATCGGGTTGCAGTGGATGGGAAGACAGCAGAGTCCAGTGTCCCCGATCAGAGGAATTACCCCTTCCGCTTCATTGTTCAGATCCAACGGGACCCAAGCCTCAACTCTCATGGCCTCACTCTGTCCTCCCAGACACCCATCCTGGTGCAGGAGATCACTCCAGGTATGACAGGATTTATTAAATGTGAACTCTGAAGAGGGAAAACGCAAAGTAGCATTACAAAGATTGTTTGTAAATGCTTCATCTATACACAGATATGTAACCATCTTGTCTTTAAAACCAATGCAGCACTTTTCACCCTGGACAACAAAAAATACAGTTATAGTCAGTATCAGGGAGTTTGACATCAAAGCTGGGACTGCATGTTTAGGTGAGCCCAGCTATGTCTGGTTGGTACCTCTCATCTCTCCCAACGCCAGCTCAGGCTCCTTTCTCCATGGAAATCACATTCTATGTGCCAGTTTCCATTGCAACAGTCTGCAGTGTTTTGGTCAGCTTTCTTGGTCTGTTGTCCAACATGCACAGCTGCTGTTGTTCATTTTGTTGGTAGTGAGTCTCTATGGCAGTGGCCCTGGAATGACCTGTCCCACCCATGGGAGGGTTAGGGCCATACTGACAAATATGCAGGACATACTTGAGAGAACTATAGGTATACAACAGTAAAAAGAGCTGTTTAGCATTGTTGCATATGTAATTCATTCAAATCTAATGAACGGAACCAGAGCAATCAATTATAGCATACCATAATTTGTAGGAGGGTGTTAAAATCTAGAGCGCTTTCGTCCCATTCTCCCTGGTGCCTCTTATTTTCCACAGAGCAAGTCTCTTCAGCGAATATAATAGTGGAGCTGTGTCCGACCACTGTGGGCCTTTGGCCAGCGTAGGAGACAAACTGTAAAAAGTGGAAACTTCAAGGGAGGCTGATATTTTATGCTCATACTGCACAAAAAATCACATTAAAAAGAAATCATGTGTGTGTGTGTGTGTGTCTGCCAGGCTCCCTAGCAAGATCCTCTTCCAATCAAATGCCTATTTCTGTGATGGAATAGATGGACGACACAAAGTTATGTCAGCACCTGTAGGTGGACATGCCACCTCTACATGGTCTCATGGCACACCTCCTATTGGTCATGATGCAAAACGTCTGATATGCTCACAGATACAGCTCACCTTTATTAATGATGTTCAGCTTGTGTGTTTATTGCAGAAATGGCAGAAGAGAGTGATTATGGTTACCCATGCTTCTGTTCAGAAGCAAAAAGTTACTGTCCAACGATTGGCTACTGTAAATGTTGCCACATCTAAAGGAGAGCTGCCGTCTTACAGTGCCTTCCCTAAAATAGAATAATTCATTATCACATACTGTATCTTGAATATGATCTACTTACAGCTATCATAGTCTCACTCAGTTTAGATTTAATTGCCTTTTTGAGCTGATGCCAACCTGTATGCCATGCAGAATGACTCATTCAAATATTACTGAAATAGTTTTGAACGAAATGGCCATCTGTACCTACAGTGTGTTCGGCCTTGCAATGAGATGTATATTTAAGAAACTCTCATGGAAAAGTCTCATTATTTTGTTGGTGAAGGGTTGAAAACACATTGGCAGCACAACACATTAGGTAATCACTATATGTAAATGTCAGGGTTGTGTGTGTGGTGGTAGTAGGACCCAATTGCAGGACACGGAGAGGTAAGTTCAGTGGTTTAATCAACAAAAGGCGAGCACACTTACTGCAGAGTGGCTGAGTAAAGACAGAGTCCAAAACAAGGAATTCCAAACAAGATCCAAAAAACACAGATAACCAAATAGAGCAGATAGAGGGCAGAGACGAGACAGGGCAGAGACAAGGCAGGCATGGAGCAACACAAGACAGTACATACGAACGCAACAATGACCGGACAGGGAATGAACATAAACACCAAACATTAATACACAGGGACTAACGAGCAGGGCAGGAGCAACACAGGTGAGTGGGATCAGGGCTAACGAGGCAGGCAGAGAGACAGCA
>JAPMOB010233978.1:0-11229 GCA_029875015.1 Lepomis gibbosus
CCAAGACCTAATTTTTATCAGTTTACTAATGGCAATTTTCACCTCAGGCTTTAACTCTAGCTTCGATTTGCAGTGTCCTTTTTTTGCCATTTTACACAGGTAGGAGTGAAGTTTTACACAGACACAAAAGATTTTCGAGTCTGCAGTTGAGGTTTGTTGTTTATTGCATTAAATTCATTTTACAAATAGATGGCCGTGTTAGTTTCCAATTAAAATGCTTCCAGTTGTTTCATGTGGTCTGTGGTCTGTTCTGATCTGTGGTCTGTGGCCTGGTCTGGTCTGTTCTGGTCTGTGGTCTGGTGAGAACTGTCTGTGCTCCCTCTACCTCTGCCGCTTCCTGTCACCTACGCGTCTTACAACCTTGTGCATCTAATGACAAAATACATCTAAACAAAGTAATATCTCATGCAAACAATAAATATAAATGGCTTGTGGACTTGAGCTCCGCGTTCAACACCATCATCCCGGACATCCTCAGCACCAAACAGACCCAGCTCACTGTGCCAGCCTCCATGAACTGAAACATCGCCTTATAATTAGGTTATTATACATAAGGATTTGCAGGTATTATAGTATTTCTATGCTAAATTAATAATATATAATTATAGTATAGTAAGTATTAACGCACAATGGACACAGCTTGTTAAGTTGACAGTTGACACCTCTTTTTTATAAACTCCTGTTTTTCTTTTTTTATTAGCAGGATGCAACTGGGCGGGGCGAAATACGGTGAATACCGGCTGCCTGGTGGAACTACATTTTGTAGCCTATTTATAAATAAATGTCAATTGATGAAATAAATCAGAATCAAATTGTAATGTTTCTGTCACTTTCTTATTGCTATACCTGGTAGGCTAACCCTTTTATAAAAACAAAAGCAATAGGGTGTTGTCGGGAAACCCCCTTAACTGTGATATAATAAGCCTATATCACAGCCTGTCCTGAGCTGTTGCTTAAGTCTTAGTAGAATCGCGTATAAAATGCCGACAGATAATAGCCTATTCATTTCTTCAATATTCAATTAAGTCAATGCATTAGACTCCGCTGAAATGTGTTCACTCCCTCCGCAGCACAGGAGAAAGAGAAAGTAAGAAGTAAATCAACGCTTTCTCTTTCTCCTGTGGTACAGTGTTTTCCTCGCTACTTTCACAACGCACTACTAACAAAGGAACCTTATTTAATCGAGTTTCATTTCATTTCATGAAAGAAAAGTCGTAGTGGCATCTACCATGGCTCTTCGTTTTCCAGCGACCATAAAGAAGTTGGTTCACGCTCTCGTTTTCACGTCCTGTCTGTCTCTGGCGGAATCTCCAGGTAGGTGTTTCTTACGTCAGGTAACAGTCAGGCCCTCCTCTTGTTGAAAGACGTTTCACTCAGCTCTTTCGCGCTCATTAATAAACCGGATCGCTGCACAGCTATCAGCTATTTGACAGGTAGAATTGGGCCACTTAAAAATGACACAAATGTAAATTAACATTGCCGTTTCGCTACTGAGGTCAGTGCATTTAGAAACTTGAATCGGGAATCCTTTTATTGTGTGTGTAGCCTATGTGTTTTAATAGGCCTACTCCTAACAGGACTGTAAATCAGTTTTAAAAGTTTCAGTAGGCTATTGAATTGTTTGGATCGCTGAATCGGATTTATCATGTAGCTGCTGAACAGTCTGGGGCAAAAGTCCTTGCGCAACAGTGAAAACATTTCATCTTCCAAAGTGACTTTGCACACAAATCTTGTATTGTTGCAGCTGGTCTGATGAAGCTGCTCCGACAGGATTTTCCAATGAAGTGACTAATCTTTGAAAGAGGAAGTGATTTTGACTTTCAGCTTTTTATTTCCAACACTACCTCTTGATGTCATATGCTGTTTTTGGCACAGAGCCCAACATTTTACTGATAATACAAGGGTAAGAACTGCTGACATGAGCAAGTCCTGTATTCAAACTGGGAATGAAACTGCTTGGTTAGGTTTAGGAAAACATCTGGTTACAACAAGTGCATGCCGTAAGTCACGTAAATCATGACTTAACTCGGTCAGTAAAGCTATTTCACTTAAAAATTTAAATAAGTCAACATTAACTTGGTTGCATATGGGTGTCCAGTGTGAAAGTGCTGTTTGACAAATCTAACCTCCCCATGCACATCACGCAGACTTCCTTGCTCTTCGTATTGCATAACCTGACTTCCTCCTACTGTACTTCATAGTGGCCTTGCGATAAATGTAAATTATAATAAGATGCTGCACAGTCGACAGCAGTTTTTTTGTTGAGGATGGTCTGAATATACAGTTAGCTACTTTTAGCCAGTGGCTCCTAACTTAGGGGTCGGGGACCTCCAAAGGGTCTCCAGTGATTAGGCGTCATCTTTAAGTCCAATGTTCAGTTCTCATAGCACATCCAAAATCTCAGTGTGCCAACTCCTAATATTCGTGATGGGAATGAAATAATTCACTTTTTCTTTTCTCCTTTGGATGAAACTTGGCTACAGTTATAATTGGTATGTAGTAGGCTTGTATACTGTGTGCTAATAAAATACTTTCTCAATTAGGACCAGCTGTTGTTCAGCAATCCTAATTTTAATTAACAGAAAGTGATCAGTGATCCTGCAACAGGAAGTCTAACTGCTATGTTTGTTTCCACAGAAAAGATAATTAACGCAGTAAGTGGAGATGATATTATTCTACCATGCCACCTTAACACCACCTTTGACAAGAGCACTTCAACAGTGATGTGGAAACGCAATCATCTGAATGGGAATGTGCACGACTATCGAATTAATAAGGACTATCCAGCTAGTCAGCACACTAACTTCAAAAATAGAACATCTCTCTTCCATGATAAAATGACCAGTGGAAACCTGTCACTGAAACTGGACAATGTAACTGAACAGGATTCAGGAAATTACACTTGCAATGTTGGTGCAGCAACAGATTCAGGCACAAAATGCAACGTTACCCTCATTGTTGGTGAGTACAGCTAACCTAATACACATTAAAATAAATAAGAGATAACATTACATATTTGTAACATGTTAAAAGTATTTTAGCACTTAAAAACAATGTACACATTTACAATTTAACAACCTTTTTCAACAGGGAAAAGGGAAGAAAACAAGAAAAGACATCTGCCTGATGATGACCACAGTAAGTAAATATCTTGACTTCTATTTTTTTTTATCTCTATCAACTGTCACAAACAGAATTACATGCAGATATAACACCTGGTTCATTTGTCCTTCATCACTACAATAAACTTGAATCTTTAAGTAGTCAGGTGTCAAAGCAGTTTCTGCTGGGGGCAGAGGACAGTTTTGTCTTTATCAGTGTGGTCTGACATGATACATTACTTTTTGTTTGTTACACCTGCTTCCCGTCAAATCTATTTTAAATATGGTGAGATAATGTTGTGTTCATAAACTGCTTCTGCTGCCCACATGTGAAAAAGAGAAAATACATTATTACAGGGTTGAATATTTAAATTAATGTTTATCATCTTTTTTAAACTGTGAAGCACTTTGCAACGCAAATTAACAAATATCTGAGGATTTCAGTGAGTTTCTATTTTCTTAGAACTTAATGTTCTGACATTTCAGGAAAATATATTCTTAATGGTACTGATTACTACTCTGAGATTCAAACAGACTCCTGTGTCATCTTTTTGTCCAATGTCCAGTTCTTATAATACAGCCATAATCTCAATGTGCTAACTCCTAATATTCGTGATGGAAATGCAATAATTCAATTTTTCTTTTCTCCTTTGGATGAAACTTGGCTACAGTTATAATAGGCATGCATACTGTGTGCTAATAAAATACTTAAAAATATTTTTTCAATTAGGACCAGCTGTTGCTCAGCCATCCTAGTTTTAATTATTAGAGAAAGTGTTCAATGATCCTGCAACAGGAAGTCTAACTGCTATGTTTGTTTCCACAGAAAAGGTAATTAAAGCAGTAATTGGAGATGATATTATTCTACCATGCAACCTTAACACCACCTTTGACAAGAACAATTCAACAGTGACGTGTAAACGCAATAATCAGACTGTGGGCGATCAAAATGGGAACATCTATCTAGCTGATCAGCACACTGACTTCAAAAATAGAACATTTCTCTTCCCTGATGAAATGACCAGAGAAAACATTTCACTGAAACTGACCAACGTCACTGAACAGGATTCAGGAAACCTGTTAGGAGGCAAAAAATCAGGCACAAAATGCAACGTTACCCTCATCGTTGATGAGTACAGCTAACCTAATACACATTAAAATGTTAAATAAGAGATAACATTATGTATTTGTAACATGTTAAAAGTATTTTAGCACTTAAACCCAATGATCACATTTACAATTTAACATTTTTCAACAGAGAAAAAGCAAGAACCCAACGAAGGTCTGACTCGTAAGTAAATATCAACATTACATGTTTGTAACGTGTTGAATACATTTTAGCACTTAAACACAGCGTACATATTTACAATTTAACAACATTTTTCAGCAAAGTTAGAGACAGACCCCAATGAAAGAATTAAGACTCATAATGACAGTAAGTAAATATCTTGACTTCTGTTTATTTGTTTCCCCATCAGCTGCCACAAACACACCTACCTTTCCTGTGGTGCAGAATTCGATCACATATCTGAATATTTTATTTAATTTGTTCCCACAGACCCAGAGTCTTTATTGAACCTTATAATTTATATACAGATAAAATTCCTGTGTCATTTATCCTTCATCCTTAAGAGAAACTTGAATCTTTAAGTAGTCAGGTGTTGAAGCACCTTCAGCTGCGGGGTTGAGGACAGTTTTGTCTTTATCAGTGTGGTCTCAGGTCACAAACTAATGGTAATTTAATCCTGCTGCCCCCCCAAGCTATCATGCTCTTAAACTCTAATTCATCCTCGGCACTGCTCCAGGGATGATAGTTTATTTCTGTTATCTGTTCTGTTATAATTGATTCTTTACTAAAGTATATTGTCTGCTATCTAGCAAAAGTTACAAAACTCAATTTCACTCTGTAAGTTGTTATATTGTAAACCTACCTACCTTAATGTTGTGTTCATAACTTGTTTCTGCTGCCTACACGTGGAAAAGATAATACATCAATACATCTTTTTTTCACTGTGCAGCATGTTGCAACCCAAATTAACAAATATCTGATCATTTTGGTGAGTTCAGTATTTTTCTTGGAGCTGACCTGATGTTTCAGGAAAATATATTTAAATGGTAATACTGATTACTGTACTATGATTCTAACAGACTGCCTTTCCAAGTCTGCATTGTGACCATAAACAGGAGAAGCAGCTGTGAGCAGAGATGGACCCACAGTGAGGAACAAATCTTGACTTCTTTCCTCTGTTCTTACAGCTCTCTACATTGGTTTAAGTCTTGGCGGTCTTTTTATCAGCGCTTTAATTGGGATCGTATGGAAGAAATATGGAAATACCAGTAAGTCAAGTCATGACCAGTATATACATAATTACAATTTAACACAATTAACGTTTTTCTCTGTTCATTTTTCCCATGTAAAAAGATAGCTTCACAATTTTTAAGTCTGTCTTAAAACAACAGTCCAGTGCCCATGTGTACTGTGTGACAGGTTTTTCAGGTTTGACACTTGAAGACAGACTTAAAGAATTGTGAATTCCTTAAGTGGATCGAAGCTTCCCCGTACATGAATCAATAGCTTTTGTTATAAATGCATGCTGTCTTCACAGTTTTGCAACATTTATTGAATTTTTTAAGATCAATAATAATTACATATAAATATAACACATTTTAAAAGATAAGAGAAATAAAAATGTCCACATTTTCTGTTTCTGGCTGTGATTTTTGCAGACCACTGTGTTCTCTTTGTAAACATTCTCCTCTTCCTACGTCCTTTCACCCTGTTTGTTTCTCTGCTGTGACTGGATCGTAACTTTGCACCAATAGGCCAGGTTGATAGTTGGGGGGAAGCCCTCTAGTCCACTCCTCATGTGGTCTGAAATGTTAGAGTAAGCTGAGGGAACTGAGATAATTTGGTGATCAGTCTGGTTTGTTGTCATCTTTCTTCATCAAGACGATGTCAGCTTCAAAGCAGCCATGTCAGCACACGTAAGGACATGCAGAATTAAGCGAATGTTTTCAATGGCATAATAATACAGTAACAATAGACCATCCATCAATAAAAGTAGTTATGTGCTGCACTGTAGAGTAATGTTAGTTAATCAAAAGGTAGGCTAATTTTACTGTAGTAACAGATTCTCATTACTGCCACAGAGCTTTAACTTATATAAACTTATACAAATGTGTGTAGACCAAAGTGGTGAAAGAAATACTCATGAGCCTCGGAAAGCACTGACTAACTGACTTGTTTTGGTCATATAGGTAGATGTGCGGGACAAGACAGGACAGAACGCAACAGAGCCGGCATTCAGGAGAGTATTCTTGTGAGAATTAACATGGAAAACCCCAACGACGCTGCTTCATGATGACTCTGGATTCTTTGACCCACCTACTAAATAGAAAATAAGGTTTTATTCCATCCAAATATCCAAACAGTTTTTATCAGGTGCCTCCAGGAAAACATCCTTTTGATCCCGGTTCAGATATTATCCACTGCACACCTCAGGTCTTCATATCATTTAAATGGTCAAATGTTAACAAAGTTGTAGAATGAATATGTGAATGGTGCTACGAACACAGACACAGACTCAGTTAACATGAGTTTACTGTGGCAGTTGATGCTGCAGCACCGGGGTGTCAGGTTTAGTACTGTTTGATGGCAGCAGCTCTGGAAATTAAGATGTACTTGAGGCCACCGAGTGTGAACATACCGTGTTTGACTGACAACAAACAAGTGACTGTAATTTGTGTTTACCATGCCAACTGTACTGATTTGTGTTTGGTAGGTGTCAGTCTATGCAAGGTCACAGCAGCCTGTGATGCTGAGAAAAATCTGACATCTATAAATTCTTTTAAGCATTTTTATAAATAACGGTACATTTGAGTGGCTGTGAAAGGTTTCTTAACAATATAATAATAACTGTGTTCATCTGAATAAGTGCTGGGTCACTATATAGACCAGAGTTATGAGTGTTTAAAAAATCACTAACACATTTAAGAGCCAAAATGGCTGCCATGGTTTACTTTAAATAATTGTACAAACTTCTCTTTCAGAATTTTCAGCAATGTAAGAGAACAATGTTAAAGGATGATAATTAAAATACAGGTACAGGACCTTTTCAGAAGCTCTTCTGGATATTTGTGTTAGACCCTGATTTTATAACAATCTCAGGGTTAGAGTTGGACCTTGACTGGATTGAGGATCCATCCACCTTACTCCGTTTTAGTTTAAAACTGGGAATTAAAACAAATACGATCTCCGTCTACACTAAAACGACTGTAAACGCACATCTAGTGGCCGTTCACGTACACTGGGCATGCGCATGCAGGTGTAAACATAAAGCTGATATTCTGTACCAGATTTGATTTTGTATGGAACAATAGCGAGCTGGGACTGAATGTTACTATAAACACAGGAGTGTGGGAGCAGAAAACAGGCTGGGAGTCATGGCATGCATGCACAATACAAGTGTAGGCACATAAGTTTTATTTGCGCGGTACAGAATATTTTAATAAAAATAAAAAATAAAAAACTCTGTCAGGTGCACCGTGTGTCTCCTTTACAAGAGTTATGAGACCAAATAAGAGAGCCAAGTGTGAGCGTCTGCGCCATCGTTTCTAAAGTCTTCCATTTTTGCCCGTCTTCACTAAAAAAACGGGGTGGGCAGTGCACATTTCTCCACTTTAGGTCGTTGTTTTCGCCATTTTAGTCTGAACGGGAGGTGCAAAAGGTCTCCTTTATAAAACGAAAATGCAGTAGCGTGGATGGAGCCTAAACTTCATCTGTCCAAAAGAACTTTGTCAGTATTATTTTAGCTCAGCGTCCTCTGCTGGCTTTTTATACACTTTAGAACTGACTGACCAGAGAGGACAAAAAAGATCATTTCAACACTTGATTTTGTGGCATTCTTGTGATGATGTTGTGTTTGTCATAATGTAAATAGCAATGATGTTTCTAGTTGTTTTTTACTCTTGGTATCAGAGAGTGTTGTCCACCTCTGCTCTGATTGGTCCATCTTGAGAGTAGATTGACTCGATGCAGATCACAACCACCTGGGAAATTCATATGTTTAAGTGTATCTATTGTTCACTCTGCTCTGTGATGATTTGACTATACATATTTGTTAATAAATATATTTTTTCCTCACTTTGACATTAAACTCAACATTTCCTTGCTCATTAAATTATTTTTGGTTTGACACAATAAAAGGTGTAGATGTGTACGCAGAGAGGACATTTTGTGTTTTGCTTTCTAAAAGTTTCTTTACCAAAAAGACCCACGCTGCTGAACACAGTTTCATTGCCAGCTAGCCCAGCGACGCTCCCTGCAACCATTATAAATATTAATATAACATCAGTAATACTAAAAGTAAAGTTTTTCTCTATGGATAACTGCCTACCCAGCTCTACACACTGCCTGTCACTGTTTATGGTTCTATTGTCCTTCTCCCGCTGCTTCTCTTCCTTCTTCCTTCAGCTGCTGTTTAGAATATATATAAATATATAATATAGCCTATATGCCTATACATAAATGCATGTATAAATAATCTCATGTTATGATAAATGCATTACATATCAGCGGCTGAGCTGGGTCTGCTACAGCACCTTTGCACCAGTTTTGTCAAAATGTATTGAGATTAAACTCGCCCCAGATGTAAAGTAAACTCCTTAGATCGGTGCTGTTGAGACAGAATGCAGCAAAAAACGAGGATCACTCAAGGTGGGAGGGGCACTCGTATCCCCCCTCAATATTGAATTGCTGTATATTTTTGACTAAGAAAGCAACAAGAAAAGTTTTTTAAAATATTTTAAAGGGAACATTTATTGTGAGTTAGACTCCTAACAAACTGTGTGTTTTAGAAGCTCGATTTATGTTTTTTTTTTTTAAATAATCTGCTAAACAAGTAGCTAAAAATATGAGGTAAATGTAGTGGATTAGAACTAAAATGGAAATATCAAATAAAGGAACTCACAACTTACGTACAGTTGATAACATGCTACCACTGTTTTCATACTGTCAGACATGAAAACTCACTTTTAAAATATCTTACAGGCTGAAAATTGATCTTAATGGATGGAAATCTGGGACAGTGTCCAGTAAGTGTCATATTTCACAGGCTATTTACACATTTACACTGCATTAAAAAAACACTGTGTCAATACCAACCAGCAGCACCCTGCCTTCTTTGTTCCTCTCAGGATAATTTGAACTAATTTTACATAGGCCTAACACACCTAACAGCTACACTGTGATTAGACTACTGTCTAAAGAAGTAAAACAACCTCAGGAAGGTTAGATTTAGACACTGGGCCACAGAAATCTCAACAAAACTAAGGAGTGCAACGTCTGTAGCAGTATCACAGTTAGTCAACAGAAAATGTCTCTGTGGTTTATATAACAAACTTTTTTTTTTTAAGAAAGCAGAATCCATCAAGCCTGACAGCACCCAACCCTTGCACAGAGAGTTTCAGACCCTGACTGTGGGTTCCCACTTTATATCCACAAGCCAAAAACAGCAGATACAAACAAATACAATCCTTCAAACTGCTAAACTCCAATAGTACAAGGTAACATCAGCTAGACCACCCAACCACACTGGTAAATATTGCCTTTTTATCAGTGTTTCTAAAAAAATAGAGTCCTTATATTATTGTATTCTGTGTTTTTACTTCTTATTAGTGTGATATTTGTGTGTTTGAGTGTTCTTACTGTTTTTCTGCTGATGGAAAACTAATTGCCCCTCTGGAGACAAATGAAATTCTGCACAACTTTACTTTATACATTGAAATAGTATACAATTTAAATACTACAGTACCTGAAAAGTGTATTCCTAAATAGAATACTTGAGTAAATGTACATTTACATCACACTGCTGTTAAAGTCAAACTGAAATCACATTTATTCGTCCTTTTTGCAGTCAAAAATAATGTGTTTTCATGTATTAAAGAGTTTTTACTGCATGGAAATATATAGGCCTAACAGCATTCTGAGGAGTTAATGCTAAAACATGGACCCCCATCATGAAACCAAAAATATAAATAAACTTTTGGATTGGTACAATAATCTTTGATCTCCATCTACTGGACACCAGTGACCACTACAACACCAAAGGCGATTGATTTCTAAACCTTTTATTTGTAAATTAATGATATACAGGGAAATCTGTGTTTATACAAAGGTGTGTTTGTTCAACCTTGTTTTTGTTGTTTGTTGTGCCAACACACACACACACACACACACACACACACACAGTTACTGACATCACAACAGTTTCTGAAGGTCAGGACACACGCAGTCGGTCACACGGTTTTCTGGGTCAAGTTCTGGTGTGTCAGTATGCTGATGTGTATTTTGCTTCACTAAGGTGTGTGTTAATACATGTGTGTTGTTGCATCAGCGCCACCCTAAGGTCACGTGAAGGAATGCGAGGAATCTCAATGGTTTCTATATTTACTGACTGACACCTGAACGCCTCGCCACACACTGGGAGGACCGGATATTTCTGCCACGTTATTGGACGTCTGAGAGGTAAATCAACTGTCAATCAAACGGGAGTAACTTTCCACAACACTTCTGTGTCGTGAACTGTGTGTGCTCCATGTTCAAGTGAAAGTGCTCTTGTGCATTTCAAAGTATGTTGTAACAGGATGCACAAAGAAAGCTAAATGCTAATTGTTGTATAAAAGACTACATAAGTACGATCAGGCAATCATATATTTGAAGCTAGTATGTGTCTATTCGGTCTGTTCCTGTAGTAATTTGAACAGCAGAAAGACGAAGAAAACTTAGCTTAGGGTCTATTTAAAAATATTATAAGGGAGAAAGAGGTGGACCTTGATTCGCAGCTTCCGATTCGGCAGTTAAGGGGAAAGTTAAGGGGAACTTAAGAGAAAGTTAATTTACGTTACTGAGCTACCGAATCTCCGTTTTTTGCACCTCTTACTGCTGTGGAAGCTGTTATGCATTTTAGTCAAAGCCTTATGCTGTCTGAAACACTTTTTAGATTTGAAAATACTTTATTTTATTTGTGAAAATGACAAAAGGGTGATTCCCCGTTTTTTTTTCGCATGTTGACCACATTAGACCAGGTTCAGATCCAAAACCACTATACCTAGAGATCTCAAATCTGGA
>JAPMOB010233983.1:0-13367 GCA_029875015.1 Lepomis gibbosus
GGTGGTGCGTACACCTGGATTTCAAAGGTACGCACAGCTTCATAAATCAGGCGCTGAGAACAGTGTAAGCATAATCTCCCACACAAAAATACGCGCGTTTCTACGCAAGAATGATAAATGAGGGCCATTCTCTTAGCAGCGGTGATGCGCTGAATATAGTGGGGAACTTGTCTCTATTATGTGCATAGCACAGACTATCTGGCGCTGCACTTCCGAGGTCCACCTTTTGCGTACCTTAAACATTACGTTACCATTTAGGTAATCAACTTTTGACAGTTGTGAATCGAAAAAATATCCCACCTTTAATAGATGAGCATATTTACAGTATAAACCTTGTCAGTGAACAATGAGGGCATCAAAAAAACAACAGATTGTAAAATAATTGTTCATTAAAATGTTCAATTAATCATGATTTTGATTTTAGGTCATATCTTCCAGCCCTGCTGGGTCTCACATCTTACCTCCATTGCAGCAACCTTTGCCATTTTTAGTGGATCTTGTATTCTTTTTTTTGTTTGTTTTTTCAATATGTTTTATTTATTTATTTATCCACAACTGTTTCCCTCTGTTCACTCTGGTCTCCATACCTTTTCTGACTTTTATTTTACTGTGAACTTACTCTTTGTTTCCTTTCCTCCTCCTCTCTCACCATCTTTCCTCTTTCCTCCCTCTTCCCGCAGATCAACATCATGCAGAGTGAGACGGTGCAGGATGTAGTTCTGCTGGAGCCTCGTTGGCTCTGCAGTAACATCCTCGGCAAGCTGCTCTCTGTGGAGACGCCTAAGGCCATCCACCACTACAGGGGGCGCTACAGGCTGGAGGAGGTCGAGGCTCTGGCTCCTGAAAGTGATGTGGACGAGCTGCTGCAGATCTTGGATGCCATGGATGTCTGCGCCCGCGACGCCACCAACCCCTCCATGGTGGACGTTCCTGCCCTCATCAAGACAAATGGCCTCCACCGCTCCTGGACAGAAGAAGATGAGGAGGAGTCGTTGCTCTACGGCGGGGTACGACTCGTCCCTGCGGAGCACCTTACCCCCTTTCCCTGTGGCCTGTTTCACAAACTGCAGGTGAACCTGTGTCGCTGGAGCCATCAGCAGAAGCCTGAGGAGGAGGGTGGGGACGACTTTGATGGAGATATCCACCTATGGACCAATGGAGCCAAGGTGAGCCAGGCAGGAGTGGAGGCCATGATCCTGCTAGTCAACCACGGCCAGGGGGTGGAGATTCAGGTGCGTGGGCACGACTCAGAGCGGGCCAAGTGCTACACCCTGTTGGACACCATCTGTAGTATAACAGAGAACCTGCTGGCCTCCACGCTGCCCGGACTGCTCACAGCCAAATACTACCTGAGTCCTCAGCAGCTGCGGGAACACCACGCCCCTATCATGATCTACCAACCCAAAGATTTCTTCCGGGCCCAAGTCCAGCGGGAAACCTCGCTCACTAATACCATGGGTGGCTACCGAGAGAGCTTCAGCAGCATTCTGACTTTTGGCTGCGCTGAAGTTTACCAGCTAGGGATTCTGGGAACAGACATCCACATATCAGAAGTCCCCCTGTTGGCGCGCAGGAAGCTCTGCCGCATGCTGGACCCTCCTGACGCTCTGGGGAAAGACTGGTGCCTGCTGGCCATGAACCTCGGCCTCACAGACTTGGTGGCCAAACACAGCAATGGGACTCCAAACGGGAACCCTGAGCTGGACTCGGACTCCCTGCAGGCCGTGCTGCAGCCCAGCCCGACAGCGGCACTGCTACAGGAGTGGAGCGGGCGGGCAGGCAGCACGGTGGGTGTGCTGATGGCCAAACTGAGGGAGCTTGGCCGCCGAGACGCCGCCGACTTCCTGCTCAAAGTTTCTCCTGTTTTCAGGGTCAACATGGAAGCGCTGGTAGGGGCCGCTAACGGCTACCCTCCGACCTGCAACGGCGGCACATCTTACAACTCCATCAGCTCTGTCATTTCCCGCTGAACTGAACGGGATCGTCTTTCTGTCCTCGCCAAACGTCCGATGGTCTGACATTTTCCCTAAAGGACAGTCACAGACTTGTGTGTGAATGAACATGAAGTGCAATCAGAGAGTCCAGCTGCTCGCTCCTTAATCACACCATTAAGTTGGCGTATGAACCAGATGTTGTGTTTGTGCTCTCCACACCTGTACAGCTGACCTTTCCTTCCACCATGAATGTTGTGAAAGAGCTGATTGTCCTGAGCTCCAAAGAGGAATCCAGTGCTTTTATTCTGTTCTTAATCTTGTTGTGCTGCTTTTTAATATCTCCCTTACTCTATTGCACCACCCACGTCTCAGTCATCTTACAGCTAAAAGACAGAAAGTAGAGAAATTCTACATGAAGGAATGGACACGGTTAAAAAGATGGCAGCCTCATGTTTGGACCTCTTTCATCCTCAAGTGAAACTTAATTGTATCAGTATACATGTAGAAGGCTGCTATTTGGACTCACTCCATCCATCACAGTTACATATAATATCAGCTTCTGTTTTCCTGATGTGACCGTTCAGCTTAGTGTTTAAGAAATTAACAGCATTTTTGTGCCTTTGTGGCCTTCTACCTCCCTAAAGAGCACAAATAGTCTCATTATTATAAAAAAACAGTAGTTCTTTCCAAACATTAAGGAAATGTGCCTTGTTGACACTATAAATAAATATTGAGGGGAAAGGCCATCTTACATTTTAGAAAAGGTTCACAACGAAGAAACATGAAGAAAGTAAAAAACGAAAGCTCGGCTCATCTTACAATGAAAATTAAATTTTACTGAGACACAAACATGAAGCTGAGATCAGATGTGTTTTGCTTTGTGTTTGTAGGTGTAGGAGACTAAACATGTTCAATCTTGTCTAGTATTTGAGTCGTGGAGCCGATGGGATGCTCTCCAGGAACTATAGGCAGAGTCAAAGGGAAACATCGTTCATGTTAAGTTGGTGTATTCGTGGGTTTATACAGATTATTTCATTATGAATCCAACAGAAATTTCTGGTGACACTTTATTTTACGGGTCTCATAAATTCATAATTTCCCCAGGGAGTCTCCTGAAAATGTAATGTGGTAATACCTTTAACAGTTTCAACAGTTATTTGAGTTTAGTTACTTGTGTTGAGTCTATATTCTGTTTTCCACAGGAATATCCTTGAACTAATTGCTAAAAAGTTAATAAAACTTGAATACATATTCACTTATTGTTCGAAACTTTAATATCGAGACGGTTTAGCCGACCTGCTGTGCACGAACCAAAGGATCTCTGGGTTACACTAGCGGGGGCGGTAGTTCGAATTAAAGCTGCACTAATCAATATTTTTAGATTAACAATGGATCCAATGATAATTATCACCATAATTAGTCTATTTTGGATCATTGATTTGATTTTTTTTTTCGGCCTAAATTCTGTTCTCACCAACTCCTTCTCAGAAGGCAGTTGCTTTTTAGTTAAAAATGACAATAAACATGTTGCACCCTACCTGCCCAGCACCAAACAGCCAGACAAAGAAAGTTAGCATTAGTTGGTAAATGTAAGGGAGCAAAATAAAATGAATATTGGACTTTGTCAAGTGGCCAGAAATCCGACTCCCCGTAAATGCTAATGTTGCTCTGTTGTTTACCAACAAGTGAGCCATATCAACCTAATAAAGTGATAATGTGTCAGTGTTGTTTGTTCTGCTGACCCCTAAAAATGCAATGAATGCAGCTTTAATTAATTGCACCAATTAAAACATTAGCTATGTCACAATGCTACGTTTTACACTATCTAGTGCTGTAACTGAGGATTATTTTCTTTATTAATCGATTAACCGTGTGGTCTATCAAATATCAGAAACTCTGCCAAAATTTGCCAAAGCCCAAGTTGACCATTGAGATCCAAATTCCAAAGATTTCTACCATAGAAAAAGAGCTAACCTAGAAACCAGTGTGTTTTGGGAATTTTTGCTTTAAAAATAACTTGAGCGATCTATAGATTATCAAACTTGTTGCTTGTTAATTTTTAATTGTTTGACAGATTGTTTCAGCTATCGTACTTATCTTAGTTACAGTTAGAAGACAAGACATCAATGTACTTTTACCATTTTATACTAACAGGAAATTAGAAATTGCTCATTTCCTGACTGAGTATATTTCATTTGAGTTCACATTTCCAATCAAAATGATAAATTTTTTCCTATAAACATTACCAAATTAAGAGATTCTGTCATTCCCAGCAACCTTCCAAAGAGTCTACAGTTACATATCAGGTCGTTTCTTGGAACTGTATGAGAGCTCTGGGACCTGTAAAATGAAGTGTTACTATAAATGTTTTCAGTTAACAGGCTTGTTTTTACTCATTTTCAATTCACACAAAGGGACCTCTAGCCATTTTAACAGAAGAACAGGAGTTTTTCTTTCCCCAAAGTACAGTGTCTTATTGTAGGTTGTTGATCCTTCCGGTACCAAAATGTATTTGCCTACACAAAGCTAAGAGCATTTGATGTTATAAAGCATTATGGCAGACAGGGTGGAACTCATCCTGCAGAGCTTCAGGGTCCTACTGAGACCCCAAACTTTGCACTCCTAACTAATTACTTTGAAAAGAAAATGCCACCAAAAATGGTAGAAATAACTTAAAGTACATTTTTAACATTTTCTACTAAGCTAGAAGGTGATTTATTACATCCTGAACCGCCAGTTTCTGTAAACACACCTGACGCTGCACCTTTTGTAATGCTCCAACAGGTTTTCTGAACTACAGACCAGTGCAAAGACGTCAACAATCGAGTTACCATCCACAGAGTCAGATTTTTAAACAGTGGCATGGACGCTGCTTCTGTCGAGCTAAATTTGATCTCCTGTAAGAGTTGGTCAGCCATGCATGGCTTTACTTCTTCTTTCAGTTTGTCCTTTTCTGTAACATGAAGATGCAGCTCGGCTCCGTCAGCAAAAGCAGGGAAAAGATGGCATGAAGTTAGTGTTGTTAGCTGAAATGAGGCCAAAGGCTGCTGACGACAGAAATGTCCTAGGAAGATGTTTTCACTTTGTCTAAGCTGGTACTTTTATAATGTTTGTGAACCAGTAGAAAGTGCTCTTTTTTTAGTACATACGCTGAAGTTTGGGAAAGAGGTCTTTTATTCCAAAAAAGTTAGCCTTTTTGGATGTAAAGGGCCCTTTTCAGGACTCAGTAGTCCCAGTTTGATTTTTTATTTTATTTTAAAAAAAGATAAGCTCTGTCCCCAAGTGCAGTATATCCTGTCTGCTTTACGTCCCCAGTATGAAACAAGACTTTCAAGACTATTTCAAATACTGTACTTGTCAGCCTGAACTTGCCAGTTGACACAGTAAACTTGTAAATATTCAAGTCCTGTTTCCTCGAATTCATCCTCACTTTTCTGTTAGTTTCCGGCTCACCCCCCCCAAATATGTTCATTCAAACAAGGCACCATGAATGTACTCCACATCTTTCCTGCGAATACGGTGAAAACAAATCAAACATATGATGATAAAACTCGAAAAAACACGTATACAAAAAACACGATGAAATGAAATGTTCGAAACTGCTGAGAAACATTGTTTTATTTTATTTTCATTTTTCTTGCTTTGTTGAGGTTGTGTATGATCATTGCCAAGGTTGTCTGCCTAAAGCACCCTAGTTCATTCCTCTGTTTTCGCCTTGTACAGTACACAAGCTGATAAGTGATGTTTCAGAAAGGGAAGTGATGTTTTATGGGTTTTTTTGTGAAAGCTGGGAATCACTTCGTCTCCGATTGGTGTCTTTTCCCTGGATGGTTCTGGCTGCAAGTCTGACCGAAACAAGTAGATTTAAAAGCAAAAATATTGGCCTGCTTGATGAGGAATGATGTATTCAATATTACTTTTAGGTGACCCCCCCCCCTCCCGAGACTCCGGTCTAATTGCCACATTGCACAAGTCTTTTTGTTGCTATTTATGTTGTTATTTTTAGCATGTCTTGGAATGCCATGTTCTTAGTACTTCTGACACTTTATAGTGTAACACATTTTATAATAAATTCTTTACCTAATATCATTGTCTCTGTCCTGATTGAAGACATTTAGATATTTTAAAAGGTTCCTGAGGTAGCGTATAAGGTATTTTTTTTTAACATAAGCATAATGGACCAACAAGGCAATAACATGCAGGGGAGGGGAGAGGTGAAACAATAGAGTACAGCAGACATGAAAAAATACATAAAATTAAGAGATTGACGGAAGCTTAGAACCAGTCTGTATAGGGATCCTGAAAGATAGGGTCTGAGCACAACTTTAGTCTGTGGAAATGTCCATGATACAGTCCTTTTAAAAGCCATTTGAGGAATAAATTAGTCCATTTTTTTACGTGACTTTGAAGGCCATGTGACCAAAAAAGTGCTTGCTTTGTTGTATGGCACTAAACCTCTAAACTGTTTATAACTGGATGAAGATGCTGCTGGGAAAACACTCTTCTTATTTAACAATAAAATATTTCACCACCAGTGTAAATGGTGGCCGCTCTGTTTAAATCTCTTGGGTAAATCAGGGACAGACCTTTTTGTATTTTGAGTGTTTACTGTATTTGTCCTCCACCAGATTCCAGGCTGTTATTCACACAGCAACCTTCCCCCCACAGACACACAAAACCTGTATGCTGACACCTGATACAGATTCGCCTCAACTTGCTCGAACTATCATTCAACAATCTTTATACAAGGAGAGGGGGAACAGAAGGATGTGTGAAGTCCATGAATCTGAATTTGTTGTTCTTTTTTTGCAGAACAGGATTCAAAACTTAGACTTGATGAATACTTCAGTTTAAGCTTGATTTAAACTGGGTTAAGTTGGTCATGAACAGTAAACTGAATACCAAAATTAATTTATTAAAATTAAACGAAGCCAATAACCTTTGATGGTGTTTAATTTGTTTTTTCATAAATCCCTGGAAAGTTGTATCAGACTCAGTTTGAACTGTTAAAACTTAATCATACATTCAAGACATTTTCAACTGTTCCTTAGAAACATCGATAAGACAATCCTTTTCAAAACTGTTTCAATCTGAGCACAAGCTCAAACTTTTATTTTTCCATTTGTTAGGATCAGTTCTGCCAAGAAAAACTACTGCCTTCCCCTCCTACAGTAAATATTAAAGATATACAATACAGTAGATTATGTCACTGGTGGGGATATGGAAATAAAGCCACTTTAATGCAAGCAAATAACAATACAAAGCAGACTACATTACAGTTTCAAAAACCTGCATCAATTATCAATAATCAACAACAGCTTGTGTGCAGATACTTAAATAATTCTCTAATTCACTGCTTCTGTAAGTACATGTACAGTACACACTAAATACATTTTTACCTGTGAACTTTCTGTTACATGAGTTGACGCAAACTACAGAAAAACAGGTTTAGCTTCATTCTTGCAGCTATAAGGAACAACTCAACAAGTTATTGATGCTTTACATTTGTTTTTAAAGAACTGGCACCAACATATCTTGTTACTTACAAGACAAGATAACGTGTGTAAATAAATAACATTTCATCACCATCACGGCTAATCCTTTAGTGTTGTTGTATTACTTAATCAACAACCTCTTGGATCAATAACATGAACAAACAAGTGAGGCCGTTTTGTACAAAAACACAGACGTGTCAATCAGTTCAGGTCAGTTAGAGGTTGTCTCATCAAAATACAGATTACAGACAACTGGAAATCCTTTGACTACACAAACATGTTACCAAAGGCATTTAGATAGTGAGCATACATAAAATTAGCCAGCTTAATTTAGCACAAAGACTGAAAAACGGGGAGAAACAGCAAGCCTGGCTTTGTCACCTCCCCACACAGATCATGTGACTCCATCTTTGCCCTACATGTCAAACCAGCATGTGAGAACAGCGCTTCATCATTGACCATTAGCCATAATGCAAGTTTTTTTAAATGGCATCATAAAGTCATTAGTTTTTTTCACTAAGCCTATTCATTTTCTAGAGCTAGAGTATTTATCCCACTCTTGTGTCTGTACAGTAAATAGGATCCACCGCCAGCACCTGGTTAGCTAATTAGCTTAGAAGAAAAGGCTGGAAACAGGGAGAAACAGCTAGATTGGCTGTGTCCAAAGGTAACAAAATCTGCATACCAGCAACTCTAAAACTTACTAACATGTTAGATCTTGTTTAATTTGCACAAAAACCGAAGAGTAAAAATACAAATTGTAGTTTTAAAGTAAGTTTTGTGGCAGGCTAGCTGTTTCCAGTTTTGATGCTAAGCTAGGCTAAACAGCTACCAGAACCGCTAAAGCACACAAACACGTTATACCTCAGCTGTTTAATCCAAAACACTGTTGGTTTAAAAATAAGTGCAAAATGACTAATTGTAGTTTTTGCTGGGCCAGAATATCTTGTTCAAATTACAGCCTCAGAGGACTGCTAGCATTGGAAGACCTTTCGTGTTGCTGTTTTTCCTAATGGATCATTAGTGTAAACTAACAATTGAGGGTGTTTTTATGCAAAAACACGTGTCAATCAGTTCATGTCTGTTAACCATCTTGTCTAGATGAGAAGACCAGACCAGCTGGTACACCTCTTGGTAGTATCTAGATGGTATCCCTAGATTTGTGAAACTCGCACATGAGCACTTAAATCACATGGTAGCGCTTGACTGTGTGCATGCTAGCAATGGTAGACCAGGAGCCACTTCAAAATCGATGGAAGAAGGGACCTAATAAATATTGTTGCTGTACAGTAATATCTGTGTCTGAATTACTTTAAAGTAGTAAACGTAGTATAAAGAGCAACAATATCCAAGGTTGCGATGAATGGGACAAAAACAGGACTTTCAAGCAGGAGGGTTTGTGTCCTGTGTGAAACCAAAAGTCAATGCCGACTTATTTTTTTTAGACTTAGTTGACCAATTATTTTATTATAATTTTTTTTTAATTATTATTTTCAGTTTTCCGTTGCAGTTTGGTTAGGTTTAGGCAACTACTTGGTTAGATTAAGGAAAAGATCATGGTTTGGGTTAAAATAATTTAACGTTGACTTTTGGTTTCACACGTGACACAAACACAAACTCCTGGGTGAAAGTCCTGTGTTTGTGAAAGGCTTTCAGGGAGAAAGCCCTGAAGGCAAACTCCTACGTGTAGGAACAACGTCTATAAAACTCTAGAGAGTTTTGCAAATCTTGGGTTACCATCAGGACACAACCAATCTTTCTGTTGTGCTAACTGAACAGTGTCCTAATCTGAGGAATGGGATGATACGTTGGTGGTTTACAAAGCACATCAACAGGTCTATTAGAGTGAAGATAAACTAAATATTCATGAAATTACAGATTACAGGCAACTGGAAATCCTTTGACTGCACAAACATGTTACCAAAGACATTTAGATAGTGAAACTACCTTAATTTTACATGTTGTAGGATAAGTGGCCTTCAGTATATTAAAGATAATTAAAGGACTAGTTCAGGAGAGATACGCTTTTTTGCTGAGAGTAAAATGAGAAGATTAATACCGCTCTTACGTCTGTACAGCAAATATGAAACTAAGCAGCAGCCAGCTTAGTTTAGCCACAAGACTGGAAACGGGGGGGGGAAACAGCTAGCCTGGCTTTGTCAACTAAAAAAAAAAACAGCACCTCTAAAGCTCACTAATTAAACACATTATAATGTTTGTTTAATCAGTACAACGGATGAATTCAACAAATCAACTTTTATCGTGTGTCAAACTGTTACTGGTCCCAACCAAGAAATAATCTGGCATCGCACAAACTGTAACTTGTCAAGTTTAATTTGTTTTTTGTGCAAATTAAAAAAACAACATATAGTATATTTGCAAACTTTCTGCTAAACTAAGCAAACAGCTGCTGGCACTAGATCCTACTGACTGTACAGACACAAGAGTGGTATCAATCCTCTCATCTAGCTCTTGACAAGAAAGCAAATAAGCTTATTTCTTGTGTGGAACTTTTCCTTTGAAGTTAAAACATGTAAGAGAAAATATTTTCCGTTATTTGCATGCTGTCGGCTTTATATCAAACATAAAAGTGCATTAAAGAAATAAATAAAAATAATTAAATAATTATTTTAATTTTGACAGTTAATTTTGCAATTAAGCATTTGCACTTTTACGTATTGCTACTTGTATTTAAGCAACAAATACTTCCACCCTGCTGACAATATTTACTCAACAGAAAAGGCCAAAGGCAGGCAATCCTAAAAGATGGATATGCTAACTGATCGCACGTGAGTGCTCATACAGGAAGTGCTTATACTTCAAAATTTATTTATTAGGATAAACCCCTTGAGATGCACCATCTTGTTTTCGAGGGGGTCCTAAATTACATCACATCACAACCATCAAAAACAATGAAAAAAATAAAAAGTCAATCAATCAATTAAACATTTGTCAATGTATAGACAGACAACAGGGCAACAACACCAGAAAAACAAAACAAACAATCAAAAAACAACAAAACAAACAAAACAAAAAAACCCCACTAATGGTTACAGAAATATACAGAACTTTACAACCACTAGATGGTCAATCTGGCCACTATATGAAATTGTATGTACGTGGATCACAAAATAATAGCATATAAACAATGTGTCAGCATCATTCATTACATGCACAGTCCATCACAAGGTAAGAAGACAGGGTATGCTTAAACATCCCAAATGAAGCCATGTATCTAATATCAGAAGGTAAGTCATTTCAATCTAACGGGGCTTTAAACATAAAAGCTCTTTTGCCAACTGATTTCACAGCTCTAGGGACATAGAAATAAAGCTGAGTAGAATGCCTCAATTGATAATTCGGACTGGAACAAGATACTGTTGTAAATAAGAAGGCTAATTGAAATTAATATACTTGAATATAAGTTGAAGCCAATGAATATATCTTCTTATGTTTAGAGATGGCCATTTAAGAGCATCATACATTGTGCAGTGATGCGTGAGAAAGGGACATCCAAGGACAAATCTGCAGAGTCTATTTTATGCTGTTTTAAGACAGCAAAGGTCTGTTTTTGCAGCATTTTGGTAAACAACATCACAATAGTCAAAAATTGGAAGAATAAGTTGAGAAGCAAGTTGAGAGGACATTTTGAAACATAATGCATCCTGCACGTGATAACATGAAGACAAGACTACATGGACAGATTCATGTTACTTTATTTCAGCATTTGTATTTGTTGTTAGTATGAGGTTTGTATGATTTCATCAATTTACTTTTCCAAGTACCATTAATGCCAGTTTTAGCAGCATGTGGTGTTACATTGGTTGATTCCAGTAATTTGAAACTCATTATATTCAAAGCAGTAGTTCAATATTTTGGTCTGATCTCCCCAACAGACACAAAACAGATCAAAACAGATAACAGATCTGAACTGATTAACATGTCTATGTTTTTTTCACAAAACAGACTCAATTGCTTGTACAAATTATCAATCCAGGACGTAGCTGATTAGGTAATACAAAACCACAAAAGGTCTAGTGATGCTAGCAGTCCCGTGAGGCTGTATTATAAACAAGAAAGTGTGTGAAAGTATTTAAGTGACGTAAAGTACCTCAAACACTGTAGTACAGTAAATATACGTGTTTACTTTCCACCGCTGATGTAAGACTATCACTATAGGAACTATAGCGCCTGTTCACAGTTTCACAGTTTTATCAATCACATGACCATCAACTTTGATCAACTCAGACCAACTCAGACTTTGTCCCGGCAAAGCCCTTCCACAGCTTTGATGATGAACATATTGGCCATCACTAACAGAATTAAACCTCTTATATATCCTTTCTAGAGATCACTGTTATGAACCAAAACCTCATTTTCTTCTTCTAAATCTTTTCATTTTTGGACAGTTCACTAAATGTATCTCCATTTTTTAAAAATGGGACGGGTTAGGAAAATGTTATGGCAACTCTGCTATCTCCTGGTCTACAGAGAAAAGAAATTTCTCTCGTGTGGGCTCCCTTGCACTCTTATTCAATGGTAAACCTGAATAACTTTAATTTCATCATCAGGCTTCAAAACCACAGCTTTGTCTGAGGCACAATCAAACAAAGTGGTTACTCAGGTCAAGTATGAGATAATGGGTTGTTGAGTGTCTATGGGATCATATAACATAATCATGATCCTATAGGCATCAAAGAATTGAAACTAAGCAAGTAAACTAAGAAGGGGGCGCTTTGGGATGTTTCAGATTTAGTCAGATTTGATCTCTACGGCACATTTAATGGCCTTTATTTTCTGCTGTCACAGAACTACTTTTAGAAGTCTTTACCGTGCACATGCATGAATTTAATGTTGTTAGAAACCCTGGTCACACATCTAAATGGCCAAGAAGTTTCCTTTTTAACTGGTTTCGCTACTTTGATAGTTTGATCAGGTTTCCTAAGGAAATCAAATGACTGCAGAAAGCCGACACTACCCTGATTATCTAAATGCATGTGAACAGTGCTGAGGGGAGAGGGATGAAATCCTGCACCAGGGCTCTGAAAAAAGTCTGTCAAATCTTGCCAGTAAGGTGTGGTGGACGAAGCATTCAGATCCTTAACTCAAGCAAAAATACTTATAACAAACTTTAAAAAATAAAAGTATGAAATGTAACTTGCATGGAAAATGTAACTTAATTAAAAGTATGTAACTATAATCAGGAAAATGTACATAAAGGATTAACATGAAAAGTACACAAAGCAGTAAACTGTGACTGTTGTACTATTATGTATTATCTCATAAGATAAGATTATTCCTCTTGCATTAATGTAAAAGCATTTAATGTTGTAGTTGGTTGATGTGGAGCTAACCTCTAACAATTTTAAATTGGACTGCAACTAATGATTATTTTCATTATGGCTTAATCTAGTGATTATTTTCTCCACAAATTGATTGATGGATTGTTTGGTAGCTATGTGAACAATTTGAAAACAGGGAGAAAAGCCCAAAGTGATGCCTTCACTTTTATAAATTTCCTCAGTCAGCTAATCTGAAGGATGATTGATCAGTAAAAAAAAGTCTTTAATCAGCAGCATTGTAAATCACTATAAATATCGTTTTCACAATTTTATCCGCAACAATCCCGCAAAAAAACACCAATGCCCATTCCAGAGAGGGAATCACGTGTTTCCATGATGACATCACACCTCAGGGCGGGGCATTGGAGTAAACAAAAACTGGACCAATCAGAGAGCTCCGTGGGACATTATTCTGCTGCTGGCCAGGCCTTTATAAACTTGTGTTTTTTGGTGGTAGTGAGTTATTTTCTCCTTCATCTTCAACAGAAAGGAATATACAGTGAGTCTTTCACTATATCATTTTACTGGAGTCTCGGCAGAGCTTCAAGCGTCCAGCAGTGAGTCCTAACATGTTTTGTTCTCTTGTTGGTGTTTTC
>JAPMOB010233987.1:1026-16356 GCA_029875015.1 Lepomis gibbosus
CTGAGCCACTCCCAGCTGATATCGGGGGAAAGGCGGGGTACAACCTGGGCAGGTCGCCAGTCCATCACAGGCAGTATTATCTCGTAACAATCAAAATAACTTAAATATTAATAACTAAATAATTACAAGTGTTTGACAAGTTGATAAATTGATGAGTTTTGTCACAATTACGAGACATATTTATGAGATACAGAAGTTATAATTGCGATTGCAATCAGTGAGCAAGATTCTTTGTTTTTTACATGATCAGTATTTGTAATTATGCGATGACTTTTGTCGTAATTACGCAATACTGAAGTCATAATAACGAGAAAACATTTCCAACACTTTCCAAGATAATTACAAGACAAATATCTCGGAATTAAAAGATAAATATATTTTATTTATAAGAAACTATCATCTCATTTAGCACATAATTATCTTATAAAGAGCTCATGGTCACAATATTTAAATTTTACTGAAATATCGTTAATGCGAGGTTACTGACAGTGGTTACCTCAAGATCTGCATCGTGTAATTACAACATAAAAGTCATACTTACAAGAAAACATTTCCAACAAGATAATTATGAGGTCAGAATCTAATTATAACATACAGATTTTGTTATCATGAGATAATTTTGAAATGATGGGACTGAAGTTGGAATTGCGAGAAAACATCTCAGGTTTGTATCTCTGGTGAATGCACTCCTGTACATATCGTCATTTTAAAATCTATTATATACTATATATATTCACATTATATCCTACTTTTTGCTGTTGAATTGACAATTTTTGCTCTATAGCCTATTAAATATAAAAACCCACGATTCTACAACTTTGATCATCTTCAACAACTCTTAATGGACGAGGGCCTTGTTTCTTTGAACAGGTGTGACTTGTTAGTACAGTGGTTAGCTTTGACTAATCCACCCAGCTTCACCCAGACTAACCAAAGAGTCCTACAGGCAGAGGAGCAAAGCAGAAACAACGCATTGGGTAGAATGAGTATGGAGGGAGCTTCAGTCTATTATCTCTACAAAGCAGATTAGGCTCTCCAAGTGAGAAATGTTTGAAGAGCTGTTTGTTTTATTCCATACGACAATCTGGCTGATAGAAAAGACATCCAAGATGTCTGCCTGATCATGCAGCACAGAGATAATGAACCTGATTTGGAAGAGTACACAGTATGTTGATATGTTGACTGAGCTGCAATAAAACAAGGACAGAAAGCAGGAAGCCAGCCAGCAGGGTTCTTCCACAGGCAACTCACACAGCGCCATGCAAATCTGGTTTATTCTTTTTTTTTTACTGAACAGAGGTTATTTTAGACAGTGCACACATTTTTATCGTTGGTCTCCTTGGCAACACCATGGAATAACCAATCTCACGTGTGTCTGTGTGGGTGTGTGTGTGATGATATGTTGTGCAAACATATTTGCTACACCATTTATTTGTCATAATGAGTCATACAAATGATAGCATGATGTAGCAAAGCTGGAAGGAGAAAAATATTTACTAAACTTCGTCATGCAACAATTCACTAAGTAAGGAAAAGCTTTGAATTAAGCCAAATGGAAGAAGCTGCCACAACTCCTTTATACTTCATACCAAGCATCCTTTCAAGCACCCTCCTAAGCACCCATGGCCCTGTCTGACTGGAAGCAGGGCAGCTGCAGACAGTGAGTGCAGGGAGAAGGAGGCAGGCAGGGCTGCTGGCTATGAGGATGTGCATGGAGATGCAGATGTGAATGTGGCAGCAGCAGGAAGTGATGATGGTGGCGGTGGGTCAGGGGAGGGGTGGTGATGATGCCAGTGTGGAAGAGCTGGGTGGCTCATGTTGTAGCGGGAGTCCTGCTATGTCACCCTGCGCTGGCATCGAAGGTCTGAGGGTCTACAGAGTAGCTTGAGGCTTTAAATCATAGGTTCGGATTTTTTTCAAATCAATCTAACCTGTCTCATAATGTTCCCTATATGTGGATGACCAATCCAACACTTGGTGAATGCATTTCACAATAATAGGACTGAAGGACCAAAAAGCAGTATTGCTGTTAACATTTGTCCACCACAAGCCAGTTATCCCTGTGGTAACTCTTCTGACTCCCCTTGCTTAAAAACTAAAAAGTCAGGATCATTGAAATAGAAACTCAAAATCAAGCAAACCTTTGCCTTTCTGCTCCACTGGAGGTTTCTTCCTTCATTATCTCGCTTTGTAATCATTTGTTAAGTGCACCACCCCAGTAAAACTTCACACGTGCGCGACTCCACTGTAAGAAACTGGGGACAAAACCCGGAGTTCTCGCTCTGTGCAAAAATGCATTCTTAAGTTTAGACAAAGTTGATGTGTGGCTTCAGCAGAGTTAATTTGCAGAGTCAAAGACATTTCCCTCCACTACATCTCACAACAGAAACACAAACAGGGGATTTTGTCTAAAATAGGCCTTAACTTTTGGACGATCTGATTTGACTAATAAAGGACTACTTAAGACTTTTAGCTTTGGCTAACTTTAAAAGGGCATTCAGCTGATTTAGCATTGCACTGCTATAACATGCCAGACTTGTGTTGTTTTTAAAAGAAAGGACCAAAATAGATACAAAGATATTGTTTTTTTGATTCCATGCATTCTTCTTCCTTGTCAATACTCACAACAACCTCAAACAGTTCTGTTGGAGATATCAGTTTATGTTATGCTAGCAGAGGCTATTGCAGCCTAAGGCCACTAGCCTCAAGAAGAGATATGGAGGGCGCATTTCTCCTTTAACACATTAAGAGAATATATACATATATTTTTGCACGGACGAGAACTGTGGATTTCCTCCACTATTTCTTACAGTGGATTCGCCCTGCTGCCACTATGGATAGGAGGAATAATTACACCCATAACTCTCTTTCTGTTCATATGGGCATTGGGCAAGAGAATATTATATTAAGATAGAGTTGAAAATTCCGAACCTATCCTTAAAGCTATGTTTTCCTACAACATAATGAGATTCCCATTGACAGGCATGGCTGTGGACTATATTTGTTCTGCCAAAGATGGACGGCCCTGCCACTTTCTTTAATTAGAGCTGATTTTTTGCACACAGTGCTGACTTAGGATCTCATTTAGTTTATTTTGGACATAAATGCTCTACTAATGACTGCACACTTAGGGCCATTTAAATCAAACCTAAATGAATTCTCACATTTACAAATATACCAGAGGGTTTCCTCTTAGCTACCTACACGTCTGGATTCTGCCTGCTATTTAACATTTCTTTCCTGCGACAACCAGGTAGGATGCTAATCAATGTCCTTGTGCAAGATTTAAAGAGCTTGTTTGCGACGGTCTAAAGAATCTAAAGAATTAATTTTTCCCATCATGTCTAACTGCTACACTGGTTGACAGGCCTTCCCCCTTGGTATTGATATGTCTCTTTTTGCAAAAGAAAGCAGCCACAGAAAGAAAACAACATGTACTGAGAAGATAGATAGAAAATAGAAGGTCACAGGAAGTGTATCCATTGAACTTACCTGGAAGTCCGTCACCAAGTCTCTTCCAAAGGTACCGATGGGAGAGTCACGGGACATGGAGGTGACTGTGGACAGGAAGCTACTGGACTCTGTAAGATTTGGCATGGGTGACAGATCATCTGTCCTTTCTCTCAGCCCCTCTCCTATATGGTCCAGCTTCTCCACGAAGATGTGTAGCTCAGTGCGGAAAGCCTTCATGCGAGTGTTGATGGTGTCCAAGACTTGGGTGTCTGGTTTGTTTCCAGGCGCCGCCCCTCCTCCTTCCAGGCTCTCTCCTGTAGTCACCAGCAGCCTGCCCTCGAAGATCAGACTGTCAGTGTCCGTGATCAGACGGTCCACGGTCTTTCCCAGCCTTTCCGCCTCACGTTTCACGTTGGTGAATGACTCCCGCTCCTCCCTCCTGCGGTTGGCCAGTTCAGTGGCACTGAGCTCACTGCCATCTGACGGTTTCATGCTTCCTAACCCTGAGGTGGTTGTTTTCTCAAACAGGTCTTCAGAGTCACTCTCACCCCCTATAGGGCCTTCCCTCTTGGGATGGAGGAGAAGAAGTCGCCCTGCCTCCTCGTCCTCAGTGGCTTCTCGCCGGCCTGCATCGCTCTCTGCATCGCTGTCTCGGGGGCTGCCGGAGCGCAGGCCCAGGTGTGCAGCCAGGTCGCAGCGCTGGACGTTGGACATGAGAACTCTGTTCTCGTACTGCAGCTTCATCACCTTTCCACTCAGCTCATTGATCTGCATCCTGGCTGACTTAAGCTCCTCCATCAGCATCCCACTGCTGGAGCTATTACCGTTTCCCCCATTACCAGTTTTAAATAATCCTCCCTCACTACCTTCCTCCCCCACGGGCACAGGGCTGCTGCTGGGGCCAAACTTGAAGCGATTAAGTTCAGATGTCAGCTGCCTGTTGTGGTCCTCGATCTCAGAGATGGAGCGGCGCAGCAGCTCAGCCTCCTCTTCCACAAATTGTAGATGGCGACGTAGCTCACTTGCCGACTCCAGCGCATCACCACCATATGGCGACGAGGGCATGCTGGAGAAGGGTTCCCGCCCAAAGCAGTCTCTTTCATACTGACAGCGGATGTCTTCATTTTCCGCCCGCAGGCTGCGATTCTCCACTTCCAGCTCCACGATCTTCCTGCCCAGGATGTTAGCCTCCTCCTCCACCAGCTTGAGCCGTAAGCGCAGCTCGGCCTCTCGAGTGGTGTGAGGACCACCACCAGAGCAATCGGCCAGGGGAAGGGGACTGTCCACGTCCCCGTAAACTGACTTGTATTTCTGCAGCTCCTGCTCCAGTTCGTCCTTCTCCCGGCCCAGCTTCGCCATCTTTTTTCTCATCAGACTGGACTCCTCCTTGGAAAACTGGAGTTGGCACCTGAGGTCTGCGCTGTCCTCCTAGCAGACAATAGGGATGACCAAACTTTAACAACTTTAAAGGATAAAGGTGATATATTATACTTTTGTTATTGTCAACAAATCCCATTTTTTAAAAAGGCTAAATAATTTCCTAAAACTCCTGTAGTCTTTAGAAAATGTTTTCCAAAGTGGTGTTAATAGTGCTTTTGTTAGAGACTATTTTTGGCAGTGGAGTAATCCACATTTGGTGCAGGGCAGTATATGTGGGATTCACTCAAATTAAACATGTGTGAGTGTTCATGTTAAGGAAGGAACATCTCACCCAGTGCAATGATTTGGCTCATTGGTGTGTTTTTGGACAATGATGCTTTATGGCTAAGAGGAATAAGATATATCAGACTTTGGCTACACACCTGTAACACCTGTTAATGGAATCAATTCAATTTTGGTCTTTTCATAAGATTTGTTTACAATAAGAAACACAGAATGTCACAGAAACACAGAATTTAATGTCTAACATATATTTTTTTATGATTTTGAATTCAGAGGAAATATTTTTTTAAATTTTTTTACCTGATTGGTGGATTTCTTGTCTTTAAATGTTTCCCTGCTTCCTCGTCTCCTCAGTGCAGTCTGCAAACAAACAAAGAAAAAAGATGTATAGCGTGTAATCATATACAATGAACTGTTTTTAAATATTCCTCCAACATTCAGTGGTGCTGCAAGAGGAAAACAGAGAATCACATCAATCAACACCCAGCACACAGATAAAAAAGCAATATAAGAGGCTTTGGGAATTCAACAGCGAGGATCTCTTTAGTTTTAGGATGCTATTGATCATATTACATATATCCAGTGTTTATGCAGACAGTGCAATAACTGACAGTCATGGTATTGCATAACATCAATGCAGTGGAACAAATGTGTTCGCTAACATGTACGCCAACTCCCCTAATGTGAAGCAGACTCTGCAAAAGACCAGAACAACAATCTATGTGGACATCTTATATAACATTACCAACATCAGGTCAAAGCCAAGTCTATTAAGGATGCATTTACTCTAATGCAGATTGCAGATCACATGACTATCTAATTACTATCTGATTCATGCACTCAGGAATGGTAATAGCCCGTATCAAAGGCCAACATCTGGATACCATGGCAGTCTTACTGTGAGCCAGTGGAAGGGGAGAGTGAATGGACACTAGATGTTGTAAAGTGAACCGTCACTTTTTCTGCTCAGTATTAAGTTCTGAAAAACTCAGATTATGAGGATGTTCTGTCGTGTCTTTTGATGTATGATGCACCAGGGTGCTTTAGATCCCATTCAGAGCTCAGTGTGACAGACGTCTTATCCCGGCTCAGGTTCTGTGACACATGGCGCTTCCACAACGCTGTGGGAGAAAGCATCTGCCTGTCCAGTGGTGAAATCTGCTCTGTAGCTAATACTAGGCACTGCACGCAAAGCCTGGATAAAAACAGGGCCTTCTGCACGCCAGCTTAGTCTTACCGACTAATAAAATCATTCTTTTTTTTTTATCAAGTCTGTACTCTTCCTCTCACAAGAGACAAGATTGACAAACACGTGAAAGGAAAGAGAGTGGAAATGAAGACAGGAAGAGGGAGAGGCAGAAATCCCCCTCTATAAATGCAGAGTGCAGAGCTTTCAAGTTTGAACCTTTGAACAGATTGCTGCCCTAGCAGAGTTATTTAAAGGTTGTGATGATCGGTTAAGCAGGGCTCCTTTCTCGGAAGCATAACTTGAAATTAAAATTTCCAATCTGAATGTCGCAATCATATTGCAATTCAAGAAGTCCAGCAGAACAACCACAGGCTGCAGTGAACAATTATTTTATATAACTTTTTAAGAGTTACTGTTTTGTCTACAGTATAAAATACCCCCCACAAAAGACTAAGAAATGTCACAAATTACATGACCCTAAGGTGATCTTCAAATGCCTTGGTTTGTTTGACCAACAGTCCAAAACACAAATATATTTAATAATACAATTATATAAGACAGAGAAAATATGCAGATCGTCACATTTGAGGAGCCAGAAGCAGTGAATGTTTGCTTTTTGTGTTGATAAATTACTTAAAGAAACTGATTATCAAAATTGCTGTTGGTAAACTATTTGTACTAATTGTTTTGGTATAAAATTGTCCTTTGGAGAAGATTGGAGATTACTGACGTCTTACATTTATCTCATTTAAAATATGTGAACTTTTCCACGTTGGCAAAACACAGAGATTCTTTTAACAGATTAATAATAAACAAATCTTCAAAAAAAGGAACCTATGAACATCACGAATGTGACAGCACTGAGTTCAGGTTCAGGGTTAATGATACGTTATAACAACTTTAAGCTAATGCCATCAGACACGTATTGTGAACAATCAGAAGGAAGTTTGGTTTTACTCCAGAAGAATCTTGCAGTACAAGAGAGGGTGTGTTACTTGGGCACTGATTGATAAAAGCACTTACACTTTTGACTTAATGTGCCTTTGTACTGTTGGATCTTGTTGGCCAACTATGGGTTGGCCACAGCCTTTAACCCTTTTGTATTTCATCTTTTGTTTTGTATTTTTTTGTATCAGACCTTTTTCATTCATGTGAATAAATTGTTTGTCTGTTTTTGTGTTTGTAAATTCACTGGCCCCAAATTGCTGCTTTAGGGCTGAATTAAGTATTTTGAATAGACGTTTTGAATAGGGAATGTTCCGCAGTTAAGACCGAAGTCAGTGAACAGAATATTATTCATCAGTGTTTCAGCTGCTGCTGTTTAAGGATACAATGATCTCCTTCTACTTCCCTCTCAGTTTTACTTTGTATAAAGCAAACCCTTCACTGTATAGGCGCTGTTGCCAGCCAAAATAGACCAGTAGGACAGTGTGAATCATTCATGGCCAGGCATACGGAAAGTGTGAGGGTGAACCCATTTTGCCCGGAGCAGGGATGGACCTTGACTCAGAAGCTGGCTCTGAGATAGGAAAGGAGCACCCGCTTAGAAACAGCACCAAAACATGAGCATAACCACACTGTGGGCCGCCATAGTTACAGAAAGAGATGTTTGCCTTCTGTTTTGTGAACTGAAAAGTTTTGTGGCTTATTTTCACTTGGATTTTTTCATGATAACTTCCCTGAAGCACTGAATCAAATGTACAGTACACGTACAATTTAATTTACAAGCTGAAGATATGCCTTCTTTTGTTGCTCAAAAGACCTTCACTATATACTTCTCTGCAGTGGTGTGTTTAATAATTAATATTTAATAATCAACAAAATTACACACATCCATTTTCAGTGCCTTCATAGTCTCTTTTGATGTTTCTGCGTCTGATCCAAACTCAGCCTCTGTGCTGGTGCACTCAAAGAGGGCAATCCACTCTGAGCTGAATGCTGATAGGCAAATAGTACATGGAGATTTTTGGGCAACCCTTTCCTGGCATCAATCACATTTTGTGTTAGACATGTTGTTAGACACTGCACAAACTGTCTTGTTTTCCCTTCAAAGGAAGGTAAACAGATTTGTTTATTCCCATATTTAAACTTTTTCAATTTTCTAGGTGTCTCAAATAGTTCCATGTCAAAACGACTGAGAGTGATGACACACTGCCATTGTTTACCTCACGGCAAACTGCACCTTTTCTCATCTTTTCCTATAATCCTCCCCATACAGATCAGTTCATATGACCCATTTCAGCCACGAGAATCCTCTCCAAGACTATAATTATTTTTATTTGATGATGACAGACTGTAATTCATGATTTACTCTAGTTATTTATTTACTAACTACATCAGATGAGTGAAGCCACACCCGTATCAGCTCTGTGCCCTCCCCTCCCCCTCCCCCCAGGTCTAGTCTCAGCTTTGTGTCTCTGTTAGTATCTCCAACACCAGTTGTGGTTTAATTCCCAGCCCTGGTGACAAGGCTAATCTCTCCGGGGAGACAGCGGATTAGAAGGCATCTTGGGCAAAGCTCCTCAGAACCCCAGACGACCAGGGATCCCTTATTACTGTATACAGAAGTCAGTCTGAGGCTTGGAGAAACAACAGTGTGATCAGAGAGTAACGAACATTGATCAAACTGTTTAAACTCATTCTGACTAAGGATGCACCAATCCAATACTGATATCAGGTATTGGCCCAATACTAACTCAAATAGCTAAATTAGGTATTGGTGACAAGTAGGCTTAGCTGTTGGACAGATCTATTCAATTCAATTATGTGTGTACTATACAATGTGCCAGCAGTGTGCTAGTAGACCTGAACATTTTGCTAAGAGAGCTAACATAGCATGGAGGGAGCTAAAAACAAGGGATCAGCAGTTTGGAGGTATTTCGCGCTTGATCAAGCCTGATGTCATCATAATGAATAGTAGCCCATATTTAAAGGAAATATGGGCTACTATTCATTATGATGATTCACTTCCTTTCAATAGATACATACTGACAGACAAAAAGGAGCAAAACATTTTTCAAGGAGTTAAACAAACTATCATAGGGTGCTGTGTGCTTTTTACTGAAAGCTGTTTTAACAGTACCTTCAAGTCGGTCATGTTTACAAGAGACTGATGTAAGTTCATAAGCTGTAATATTGCTGATTCTTTTAAGAATGACAGCTAGCTCATGGAAGTTATCTTTCTTAATTTTTTTTTCAAATAACAACTGTTGTCTGCCCTTGTTTTTAGAAACACCAATTTTCAGAAAACACCCTAAACCCTTGCATAGGCTGTAGTTAAAATTGAAAAAAGCAACTTCCATTTTCGTTGTTACCCACTTGGCAACAGTATGTCACTACTTAAACCACGCAAAGCATATCATGTTTTCTCCTATGATCTTAAGCATTAGCAATGGAAAAACTTGGAATGGACAAATTGTTGTCAGTTGTCAGAAAGCAAGCGGCTACAACTGTCAGCAGTGCTACTGGGATCGTATTTCCCAAAGTCCCTTAGTCGATTTTGTGCTAAATCTAAATGCACAAATGTGAGAGTAGGTTTGAATTTTAGTACAGTAACCCACTTATACACCCACAATCTTAATTATCCTGTACAGGATCAATAAGATTAGCATTTCACATAGACGGGTCACATAAACAGTACTACAGAGAGGTCATAACGGCAGGATTACAGGTTTGATGATGAACAGATGGTGAATCTCTTCATGTGGAAGTTTCTTGAAGATAAACGCTAACACTCTTCCTGAGTTACCACCACTCTCTGACACCTACTGTATGATGCAGTCCAAACAGAGGACTTTAAAAGAGGTGTTTGGTCATTTGTTGTAGCATTGCACTCCTGTAACATTGTTGGGCAGCTTCTTTAATTATTCTTTTTTTACTCCACACAATTTTCTTCCTTGTCAAAACCTGGCCCCTACATTACCCACAATGCTACTTGGCCACCGGCCGTTCAGTCTGCCCTGATCTGCAATACACGCACAAACACACAAAGACACTTCCCTGTTCTTTGTGTGACTGTCTTTCTTCCATTTAAACACACAATTGCACATACACACCAGAGGCACAAACACACAGACATCTCTCTTCATCATCATCTGAATGTGCAGCTCTCACAAGCCTGTTAGCATGGGTTAGTGGCAGTCAGTCATGCAGTCATGCAGGCTGGCAGGCAGCTCCAGCTGGTGTGGGAGCAGGCTGTAGTACCAGTGCTGCTGGTCTTACTCCCCTGGGTCTCTGCCAGCCTGCAGGGTTGGCAGATTGTGGTGACACAGTCGTTACCCTGCTGGGACTGAATGAACCAGGCGCCGTGGGTTTCGTCTGACTGACTTCTCTGGCCTTCTCTTGTATCTCCTTCCTCGACACTCCATTCCTTTCTACTTGGTCTCATTCTCCCCCAATTCACTCACTCCTCCTTTTCTTCTCTCCCTCGTTTTTTCACATGCCTGCCCTGACTACATAAGGCCTCACATATGTCACCGTGACGGACATCTGAAATGTGTGTGTGTTCTCACCAGTGTGGTGGTCTATCCTTCAGACAGTTATCATCAAAGTGAGGTCATTGTAGCAACCTAATGCATGGCAAGGATTATGGTTGAGAATTAAGATTTGATTAAGTTTGAAGTACAGCTGAGGTTGAGTTACATTTAAGTTTTGGATTTGAGTTTAAGATAGAAGGCTAGAGTTAGGAGAAGGTTTAGGACAGTGTCTGGATTTGTTGTAGGCAAATACTAACCCTAACACTAGTTTGGAGTTTAGGGGTCCAAGTCCAAAACATAGCCCTGCAAAGGTGTTGCCCTGGTGATGGTTCTATCATGACATCCAGCCGGGTACCTTTGTTGTACAGTACATAATTAAAAAAAACTCTCTTTTTCCTCGTTTCCTGTCCTTTCTCTGCGGTCAACTAATAAAAGGGCAAAAACTTCAACAGGCTCTAAGGTGGAGGCTTGTTACTATAGGTACCAGTGAGAAACTAAAGTATAATCTAGGATGCCTGTTGTGGAAAATTTGAAATTACCATATATATACTGATATATCTATTATTGTGTATTTAACTAACTGAACTTCTGTGGTACTCAACAGTCCAATATGCCATATCAGTGTTTATGTTAGAGTGTGTGGGAATGTATTAACATCTGTGTAACTGTTTTGTCTTGCGCCTCTCCGTTCCCATGTGAACTTGAGTTTCCATGGCCACTGTTGTAAGGGAGCAGTCTGCCTGTCCTCTGCTCGGGGCCAGATGTTCGAATCCACCCTAGGGAGTAAACCTCTGGTCCAGCTGATGATCGAGTACTTCCTTGTTTCTTTCTTTCTTTAATAATTACCAAAACTGTTTTTGCAATTTATTTATTTGATCAATTCTGCACAGGGAAATACACGCTCAACAGCATAGAATATTATGACACAGGATTTTCAAACTCTGGGGGGCTGTATCACAGTTCCTATCATTTCTCAGGAGTTGCTCTTGAATATATTTGATTGACCAACAAAGTGCAGTACTGGATATCAATGTTTTGTGACATGACAATAACCGAGCCAGACCTTGTGTTTTTCGCGTAGACACCAATATTGTAACCTCAATGAAACTGATGATAAGACTGTAGTTTTAAAATCACAGCATCAAATCATGTGGGAAACACCTCAGTGTTTGGAGAGACTATGGTGGGTGGGTCAGAGGCCTGAGAGGGTACGGTAAAATAAATGACATGTGCCCTTTACTTATAATGTACACATGTAATATGTTTTATACTTTCTGTGAATATTATCCAATTAATCTTATTTCCATAATGTATAGACATCTTATGTCCTCGCGCTAAATTCATCAAGTCTGACCCAATTTGATAAATAATGTTGTATGTGGTTCTCGTATCGCGTATCATGAAGACTTCACAGCCTCTCTTCAGTCAGGACTCTCATACTGCAACACTTGTCATTGCAAAGAAAGAAACTGACAGGATAAAGTCGCTAACCTCCCTGTCAGCTCGCACTGGTCCGTTTCAGTGGATTTACCAATAATACGCGGGCACTCCAAATTTATGTGTGACTAACTTAATCGCCTTTTCACGAACGAGTGACAGAAACACTCAAAGCGGGTCAGACTGTTTGTTGCCTTTTCTAAGACGTCAGCCACAGATGGAGTGGATGTGCTGGGAGACAATTCAGCAGAACAGTGTCTGCAAATGGCAATTTTTGCGTCTTTCTAGGACACCTTAAAATGCTTCCACGCTGGCGACAAGTCAAAAAGTAATTGTTCCGAACATTCGGTGCCTCCCTAGATTGAGTTGAAGTAGGGGTTTCATTTAAGGCAAAATCGGTAAGGACCTGGCTTTAAATTGAAGGTAAGAGGTAGGGTTAGGATAACGAGAAAAAGATTTAGCTTTAGGCAAAGCCTGAACATCACTTGAAAGTCCCTTTTAAAAACAGTCTGTGGAAGGTCCCCACAAAACCAGTTACACAAAATGAGTGTACACATGCCTGCTGTGTCCTTGTTAGGGTATGTTTGTAGTTACAGTAAAGCATTCAGATGATGCCATTAGATGTGCATGATGTGTGTGAGAGTGTGTTTATGTTTAACACATTACTTTATGGTGTGGGTTTGTAAGTGCGGGACTGATTCAGGCATCCGTTATTGTCAATGCAGGTCTCAGGGGAATTTATTCAACAGCGTAAAAGCACATTGTGACAATAGCTGGGTGAAGCTCTGCTGCTGAAAGGAAAAACATGCTGTTGCAAAAAATCTTGCAACGTGATCCTGGAAAAACTGGTGTGTTCACAAGGGAGAAGGAGACTACTGTGTACTCCAGCATGCCTGTTTGTGTAAGACACTGAGGCATTTTTGGAACAAGTGCTGGATGACATCGTACAATGACATCACCAAAAAATCCCACTGTGGGAAGGAAAAATTTTGGGGGCGGAGGATGAGTGAGAATGGGAACGCAAGCGAGTGTATTTTCGGCAGCATCTGTACTCAACAGCTTGGCCTATTTATGATTTTGCTCAAAGACAGTAACACAGTGCAGAGACCAGCGTCTGGCTCTGGTAATGGGATTTAACAGGAAGTGTGGTGTGACCAGTGAAATGGGGCGGGGTGGAGAGCTGGAGGGAGGGAACGGGGGAGTTTAGCACAAAAGGAGCTACGACGGCGGCTGGATGCAGATAAACCCCTTCTCAGCCCTGACAGAGGGGCCTAAGACTCCATCACAACAGCATAAATATGGCTCACCCGGCGGGAGAGCTCAGAGAGATAAGTCGCAATGAAATGTTTAGAGGCAGATTATATTAGTGAGATCTGGATGAATGAGCGCTCAATCTGGACTGTAATCCGTTTCAATAAATTAATTAATACAGCACACACACTTGAATGAATGCACAGACGTGTCACATGCTCTCATTTTATCGTTTAATTAAATTTTTCTCCATCCAGGGACACATTCTGATGCACAAGTGTTTTCTTTTAAAGCTTGAACTACACCATGATTTCCGCCGCTATGTTACTTTTATAAGGACGATCAATCTTTAGCTTGCAGCACTTGCGGTAGGCCTATACACTCCTAAATATATTGCATATGAACATGCTCCATATGCCAAATATGAACTACGCAACCCATTGGAATTCAATGTGCCGTTAAAAAAAAATGGTGCACAAACCCCATACTGGCTACAATAAGGCTACAGTGAATAGCTATTGCAGTGCTATTTCAAAAAGCCCTAAACCAATCAAAGCTAACTACATTAAAGTAATCCGGTAGAGTGCGCTGCTCAGCTGATGTGCATACGTGTGCTTGTGCGTACATGTGTCTATCTGCAGTCATCAGTCTCCCACATGTGTCTGAGAACGTTTGGGTGTATGTGTTTTGTGCTTTTGTCAGTGTGTGCCTGCCTTATTTTCCTGCTGCATGTGCGCATGAGGCCGAGCGGGTTTGTGGGTTTACATACATCTGCCAGTGTGTGCATTTGTTTGGCAGTGAGACAGGCTGAATGCAGCACTCTGCGAGGTCATTCCAATGTCAAGGCCATCCCCAGTGGATGTGAGCATCTTGTAAACAGACTCTGGCCTCGCCCCTGCATCTTGACATCAATAGCTGTCAAGAGATTGCTCTCCACCTCTGTGGTGAATGTGAAATCCTTAATGTGAGAACAGGAGAGAATTGCTTCTTTTGATTGCAGGAGTAGAGCTTATGGAGAGGATGCCAGGCATGGGACCGCACATCACTCTTCCCACACATCAGTTTTAAGGACATTACAAAAATGTTTATTTGGTGAAAATGAAAATTAAGACGTTTTGGCATAAAGCACCCCACTGCTCATAATTTGACATCATAAAGGTCCCATTCGCATCTTAAGATGCACTAATCAAAGCTTTTATATTAAAGGATCAAACTATATGACTATATGTAATGTGAAAGGGTTCGCTTGTAGTGACAAACTCACAGAGAATTATCATCCGACCCTGTGGTCCCCCTCTGTAAATATTGGACTTTTGTCAGATGGACACAAACTTGACTCCAAGTGAATACTTACGTTACTCCATGTCTGTTGGTTGTGTAAATAAGCAACTGTTAGCTGACACGTTTGCCATTTCAACTTTACCTGACAATAATAATTGAGTGTCATGTTTACAGCTGGTTCCGCTGCTCTAAGTAAAGACATCATAGCTATATTTCCACTTCGACCATATATGGACATATATCAATCCCAGTGTGCCTTGCAGCATCTGAAGAGCTCATTTTTTGAGGGTTTTTAGATTTAATGTGATGTTATTCTGTTTTCAAGGCCATATATGTTCAAAAACCTTCAGAGTGTTATTTCCCTTTCCTCAAATCACAAAAACAAAAAAAATATTTTTTTTGAAAAACATCTCTGTCATGCAGAGTAGACCATGAAACTGACTCTGCCTGCTTTCTATTTATAAATTCCATTTATCAACATTTCTCAGTAGCAGAGTGTGGAGACCAAGGTTATAATCGTCAACGAAAACGAACGAAATAACGAAAACTAGGTGTGAAAAAACATTGTCGTTAACTAAAATA
>JAPMOB010233991.1:0-20212 GCA_029875015.1 Lepomis gibbosus
TCCGTACCCTGGGCGTCTTCATCGTCTTCCATCCACATGGAGCGGAGCAGCTCCGTGAAGGCCTGGTCTGTTTGATTGTGGAGGTTCTCCTCCTGGTTTGTGTAGTTTTCCTCATCCCACCGAGTTGTCGCGTCCTCTCGGTGGAGCTCACAAAGCTGCTGTAACCCCTGCAAGTCAAACCTTGACAAACACAAAAAGAGAAGACACAACACTGTATTCAAGCTTTCTCACCAAAGAGCAAAGTTGAATTTAAAGAATGTTGAATTTTTAATGGCTTTTCATGTCCATCTATCGAACATGAGCTATTATTTTATACACAGTTTTCAGGTTTCTGGAATCAAACAAGAACAATCTGTTACATAAATAAAACTGACTTCTGCACATAACAGCCAGTGTAACCTATATTACAGAAAGGCAGGAAATGATAAAAAAATAAATAAAATAAAATAATAATAATAATAATAATGAATTTCTTGTAATAGCCATCTATATAAATTGTCACTTCAAAAGTCTTGAGTCTAATAAACTTGATTTGATTTAACAAGTAATACCTAAGCGGACATTCTTTACTATGGGAATGAAAGACAGAAACACAAACTAACAGTAAAGTAATTCTTGTTTTGTTACAAGTATTAATACATTGTGCTGCTCAACATCCAGACAACCCATCAGAACAAAAACATGAAAAAACAATGAAAGTAAAATTAGCTAGACCACAGGTGGACCAACTTTTTTGCTATGTAAAATTCTATGAAATCCTTGACTCACTGCCTATTATAAAAACGTGTACAAACGGCTTGTATACAAACCTGGACGCAAGCTCCAGTACATGAGGCCTCAGTGATGCTGGGACAGAGCAGTGGGCTGTGTAGAGGTACTGCAGCAAAGCAAACACTGCCTGTCCCGGGACGTCGCTCATCAACACCCTCTGTGCTGCAGGCATGCCTTCTTCCTGAGCCCCAAAACCACTCTCATGTACCTGTGAGAGGAGCAGAAGGAGGAGGAGAATGCAAAGAGAGTACACATTACTAATGTTGTTTCAGACCGTGTCAAAATGTTATTTAGATTAACTAACTGAATATTTAAAATTATGACTCAGAGAAATGTTATTGTCCATCACACAGTGATAAAACTTTTTCTTTGACATGGCTCACACGTAAACAAAAAAAACAAAAACATACACTAATACATTCCTGGCAGTATAAAAATGTTCATACTTTTTCTAAATAAAGTTTTGGACAAACTCAGGAACACACAGCACTGTTAAAATCATTTCAGCTTAATTAAAATCCACTGGAAGGCTGAAACTATGAGCTGATGAGTATCATGTATTGTGGCAGGTTTTAGTCTTTATATCCATTTAGTAAGTCTTACAGTTACAGTACATTTATCATTTCAAAGTTAAACTATGAAAACAGAGCAGAGCAGTCAAGTATGCAGTCCTGGTTTTTATAGAATAGTAGAGCTGTGCTAGGCAACACACAAGGAGAGAAATATTACCATTTCTGCCAGCAGGGGACAGCGAGCATACACCATGAAGGAATGAGCAAAGTAGACCTCTCCACTGTCCACCTGGAGCTGCAGATCACTGAGCTGAGGGTTGTTCACCATGCTGCTCAGGTCTGATACCAGCCTGGAGAGCGCCACCTACAGAGGAAACAGCAGCAGGAACATTGGGGTCACTGCACAGCAGAATACATACAGAAAGGTACATAGTGGGGACACCAGACAAGACATCCGGCACTTTATCATCTGAGTCCTGAGAAAAACTCACACAAAGCACATGGCATATTATGTATAATACAGTAAGATACAATGTTTTTGTTTAATTATGTGGGCTTAAACATTTTAACCTACATGATCACTGGGTGAAACCTGTTAATACCTAAATGAAGTTGTGAAGTAGTATCATGTCGCCTCATATGACTGTATGTAAGCAAGACAAGAGTTACTTTACAGAAATGCAACCAATTGATGATCTGAAGATCTGGTCAGATACAAATGATGAAAAACAGGTGAATCCAGGATCTGGGTTGAAAATAGCTGGTCTTACTGGTCGGTGGTTTCCTCGCTCTTTATGTGCTCCTAGCTGATCAGTCGTCCTGCTCACTTGGCCGTGAGTGTCCTCTGAGTGTGTGTGTGTCACTTCTGGCAGGAAGCCGCTCACACATGGGTCAGCCTGCACCTCCTCCTCCTCCTCTGGGACGAAGCCACTCAGATGGAGGTTTTTGATCCGCCCTGCGATCTTGTCTGAGGGAACAAAGACAATCAGGACCCAGACTGATGAGCAATTAAGTCACTACTTAGCATTTTGGGTTGGCAAGTTGCTTCAATCAGTGACACTCATGTAGCAGTGTACATGAATTCTCATGTTAAAATTTAGGAAATCACTTTGTCACCTTTCTCAGGGCCTGAAGCAGTGTAGCCACACTGGGTGAGGGTAACGCCGTCTTCAGCCAGCTCTATCAGTTCTAGGAGTGCCTGGCTGCCCACTGGGAGCTGCCCCGTCCCTGGGGTGGAGGAAGCCGGGGATGAGGAGGCCATCTGGGAGGAAGACGGCAGGATGGAGGCCCTGGTTCCTGTGAGAGGAGTTCCTTCGCTCACAGGTTGGACACAAGACTCAGGCCTGCTGGTGGAGGAGCAGGTGGCTGCATCGGTCTAGAAGTGGAGGAGAACAATATAAATTCAACTCAGCTGAGATCTGACAGTTTGTTGGTCAAATATTCAAAGCGTCGTAAAAGCATATATTCAGATTTTCACTGGTAGCCATCTGCAGAGCATCAGTAATATTGGTGAGGTGGCTGCGCAGAGCCCAAAGGATACTAAAGGAGAGTACCCCACCCAACACAGCCTGTTCACCCTCCTGCCTCCTGGGAAGAAATATACAGGTTTCTGCTGCCACACCACCAGACTGCTGCAGAGCAGCTTTTTCCCCCAAGCTATCAGACTCTTAAGCTCAAATTCATCCTCAGCACTGCTCTATGTAAAATAGTCTATATTTTAATTGTACCTTGTATTCTACCTGTGATTCTGTTTGATTTAAAACAATAACAACAAATCTACAAATTGAACTTGTGAAAACTAGCTAAATAAATAAAGTTATTTAGAATAGTAAAATACTGAAACAACAAATAAATTGCAAATTAAGCCAGTCTGATGTAAGGATGTAAGGTAAGTGGCCTGCTCTAGTATTTCTTTGAAAAAACAATCTTCAATGCTATTTTAATAAAGCCAAACTTCTTAAAATCGGTGCAGCTAGCTTTCCGGTCTCAAATCTGTGCTTTTAAGTTGGTTTTACTTTAACACCCCTTCTTAGAATCTGAGAAATAAAGGTTTGTATTAAAGTCAAGGCATTTACTAAATTCACCAACAAACTAATAACATCAATATCTTCAGTATCTCCCTGACACATTTTCAGACACTTCCATGTTAATGTGCTCATTTTTATTTCTAGGACAGGAAAGGACTACCAGACAGTGTCTGCTTCCTTATCTCAAGTGGCATTTGATAAAAAAAAAGAGAAAAAAAGAACAGAAAACAAGCTTAATATTCAGTCTGACTTCAACTCCCCTGTTCAGTTCAAACAAAACAGAAATAACACAGCAAAACATGTGCCAACATGTCTTTGGTCCCTCTCACCGTTGCAGATTGCAAAGGTGTGATGAACTCTCTGAGCTCTGGAGTGTAGAAATCAGACAGACAGGTGGAGCCTCCGCCCAGTAGTGTGCTCTTCTGCCAGAGGGGGGCAGCACCGCTCCAGCCAGGCAAACTGCTGGGGCAGCGGGTCGGGGTGGGAGGAGAGGGGGCCCGATGGCGTAGGAGGAGAGCAGAAACCCGTTCCTGCAGCCTCGTCAGAGCCGCCTCAGCATCCTGAACGAGAAGGAGTGGAGGAGGACGAGGGACGGCACCGTTTTTCCTCTTTCCACGCCCCTTTCCTGCACCAAGAGGAGAAGCAGAGAGTGGGGTCAGATGATGCATCTGAAAGCCCAGCGCAGTCCTCAAGTTTTTATATATAATCTATAATTTGACTACTAAATATATATGAATCTACGTACCACAGTGGAAATAAAGGGATAGCAGAGTTTCTCAAATTATATACTTGTCACAGTATATGGTTTCTCAACACCCACAATATAAACACAATAAATGAAAACAACAAACACCAGGAGTTTCATCCAGCCTATTTTAGTGCACATAACATACCTGAGTTTGTGCTACACTCTGAGACATAACATTCCCTGCTGTATGTAGTGGTGTTACTGTACCTGCTTCTGGCCTCCACTTCAATGCTGGAGTCCTAGATATGTGAGAGGCAGCAGTCTCTGTATGTAACTGTCTCTCTGCCTCCCTCTCCTTTTCCAGCAGGGAGGAGGACAGAGCCAGGGCCAACATGGTGTCTTCATCCACGGGTTCAGTCTTCTTCCTGGGCTTCTTCCTTGCTGGAAGGCCTGGCTTCGAGGGGCCTTTTCTTTTGGTGCCTCCAGTCTGTGTGCTGAATAGAACAAAAATAGCTTTGTAAGTACTCATACACTATGTCTAGCTATGTCTAATGTCAGAGTGACCTGACTCACAGTGTGTTAGCAGCGTGGACATTCTGGGTCTCCTCTGCCTGTCTCTGCACAGCCTGCAGCAGCACAGCTGGAGTGACGCCCATGTCTGAAGAGCAGCGCTTCAGGTGGGCTGAGCGACTCTTCTGGGACTTGAACTTCTTGCCACAGATGGGACAGTCAGGGACACCAGGAGGAGGAGGAGGAGGAGGGGCTTGGGCGCTCTCTTCACTCTCATCCAAACACCTACAAAGAAGGACCATTCTCACACTCAAGTGTGTCCACCAGTCCAATGCTTGCCCATGGCTTACAGTCAAGATGTTTAAGTTAATTTACTGTTGCAAATAACTGCATAAAAAGCATCAGTCAAGTGCCAACACTAAATATAAACATCCAGACCTGTTAAGGTGCTGTGTTCGCCCCTCAGAGTTCATGTGCGACAAGTCTCTTTGGCAGATCTGACAGAAGAAGAGGCCTCCATCCTCCAGGTCCACAATCTGGGCTTCTGCTGCCTCCCTGTCCAGCTCCTGCTGCAGCCGCAGGGCCAGAGCCTCATCACTGTCCTGTGGCTCCAGGTGGAGGCCCGAGCCAAAGGATTCGGGAGAAACTGGGTACAGCGGGGAGGTGGGAAATACAGATGCAATTAAAGCGTGTGCTAAAATGGGCTGCATTTATAGCACTTTTATAAAACTTTTTACTAATATATTGATTCAATTGTGCCTTTTATAAGTCTCAAGAGCCTCAATACAGTCTGAAATGATTAAACTGTTCTCTCTGTCCACTGGGCAGCAATACAGCATACTATCAATCTGTGCCAGGAGCACCGTCGTCTTACCTAGTCTTTGTGCCAGAGGTGGCAGAGGAACGCAGTCATTTGTTGGCTGGCTCTTGTCCTTGTGCACCATCCTCTGAGGAATGACTCTCTTAAACTGTTGCATTCTGAGGAGTACTTTGTCTTTCGCTGCCAAACCTCTCTCAGCACTCGGCCCTGCTGCAGGCACAACTGAAGACCCAGCATCTCCTGAATCATGCCCAGTCCCTCCAGACACCACATGCTTCTCGGCCGCTGCACCTGTACAAACAGGCTGGGTGCCAGCACACTTGGACCCACAGTCACCATCTCTTTTGTTATTTCTCCTCCTCTTGTCCCCGTCGCTTGCCTGGCTGGAGGGCTGATGCTCTGCTTTCCTTGGCTGTCTGGGTTCACCTGGTTTCTTGCGGACTCGTTTTAGCAGCTTCGAGCAGAGATCTACAAAATCCTGGTCCGAGTCATCCATGATGGTGTAAGTTACTTTGTCTCACATTAAAAGGCCTTGCCAGCATGTTCCCGGCTGTGACGATCAGCCTGCAAAGAGAGCTAGTTCAGGTTGAAGCAAGTGATGTCCAAAGTTGGGTTCAGGGACCAACAACAGGACATTGGTTACATTTTACATTATGCAACATCGTGTTATATGATGAAAAATAAACCTTGTACCTTGTATGTTAGCAAGATTAAAGAATCAGTTTAGCTATTTTACTCAAAAATACAAAAGAGCTGAGCTATGCGTCAATGCAGACTCACATAATGACACATAATGTTTATCTAGGACGATTTTTTTTTTACTAATAATGCTTGAAAGCGTTTGTTTGTGGTGACATTATCAGTTAGCCAGCCAACGTTAACGTTAGCAGGTTTTGCTAACACTTATCCTCACCCAGGTTTGAATAATTTGCTCTTCAGGTACCCGACTCATCGCTGTTCACTCTCGAGCCTGCCGCCAAGGCGAGCCTCATGTATTTTAAACTATATGTAGGGTTATGTATTAATTATATGGGTAAAGCAGACTAGAGGTGTTAGCTGGGTTTGTTTTCATTTCAAAAGTGCTCCCACACAACCGCTATATTTTGAGCTTCCGGTCATGTGACGACGATCGAACAAATGCGCGCCCTCCAGATCACGTGACTGCAACGCCTCGCCAAGGACCTGCAGATTATAGCAACGCCAGGTCGCCAAATTACTAAATATATGGTATCATCAATTAAATCACAATTATATCGATTGCAAATAACTGCAAATATTTTAGACTGAGGTACCTGTGACATAGTGTATTTATCCCAATTGATGAAGAGCCCTTTTTACTTCGTACCTGTCTTAGTAAAGTACCAAATTACTAAAATACTCTCCTAACCTCATTGTGCAGTGGGTCACACCATCACAAGGGAGTTGAGAGTAAGATCCACAGATCTACATTATGTTCAAAACATTAATGCTGTCGGCTGCAGGTGCTTAACTGAAGTCATTTTCAATAAAACGAGCTCTCGAACTTCACTAAGACCAATTAAACCTGATTTCTTAATTTGAGTGTATTGACAACGTTTGTGACTAAAGCAACATTACTAATGAAAAAGTTGCCAGAGACATCATTTTGTTTTAAGACAGGATACACGTGCCCACAACATTAAACCCTCCTCCCATCCTTTAACTATTGTGTCTAGATGTATTTATGAGCCTGGAATGCAGACAGGACCAAAGACTGATTCAAATATCTCATAAAAACAAAAGCACATTTATGGAAAAGCACTGTTTTATCCCACTGAAAAGACCTTCCCCAAAGCTTGTGGCATAGATTAGTAGTGGGGAATTAATCCTATAACTTGAATATGTTGAATTTAGTGCTTTATAAGTGATCTTTATATCAGATGCAGTTCTTTTAAATGGCTCAAGCTATTTCAATTTTCTACTGGTGCTGTAGTAATTTGTTCTAACCTCACCTGGGTTTCATGAATGTAGTTAAAGACCTTTCTTTACCTGTGACTCGAGCAATGCTTGAAAAACTCCATCAAATGAAGGCAAGGGAACGGGTAGTTTTGCCTCTCCACCATATCCCTACTAGTAAGTAATGACCTTTTTCTGTTTTTCACTTCTGATGTGAGATAACATTAAGTTGCTGCATCACTACATGCAAACTAGTATGTTAGGAATGTAGGTGTAAAATAATGTTGCAAAACAAAAAAAAATGTTTCATTAGAAATAAAGGTTATTTTCCAGCTGCTGGTGACGGGATGAGAAAACACTGCAGAGTGGAAACAAATGAACACAAACCAACAGGAGGAGTGATGCTTCATTATTTTGTCAACAGAGTACTGGAGTTCTTCTGTTGCACACAGTTTATTTAACAATATGGTATATAAGTAAGAAATGAGTCTTTTACCAGTTTATACAGTGATTTCATTCTCTCTTCCTTATATTTATAGTATTTTGCTTAATAACTTGATTTACAATAGGAGAAAAAGTAAATCCCCCTAATTCAAGTTTTTTGTAAGAGAGGAATGAGGGTTGATAACATTTAGTTTTCATCAGGGTGAATCTCAAATGTGCCCTTCATCCCTAGATAGCACACATCTTAGTGTAAAATGTAGAGGATGAGGCGTCATCCGAGATGTGGCCTACAAACAACCGGTGATCATTCCACCTCAGCTTAGGGGGCTGGTCTTTCTCACACTCTCTTTACACTTTACAACATTTGTATGCCAAAAAAAGTATGACAAATTATTTTTTTATGTCAAAAATTCTACACCTGCAAGACAGATTTTCCAAATTCCAGGCCACGGGGATGTTTGTTGCAGTCCTTGTTGTGTGTGTTTGTGAAACCAGTCGGCGCTCGCTATTGTTATTTTAGTGACTGTGAGGGCTTGTGTCAGTGTCTTCATATGCGCCTGCAAACATGCCTGTGTATTCACAACCTGCTGCAGTCCGTTTCCTATTTTAATACAACTGAGTGCTCTTCATACACACAAAGAGGAGGGGAGCGGTTCCCTGAACTCACCGTCTTGGACTAATGGTACAACACTAGATTACAATTGCCAGAAATGACAGCTTGAGAAGAGAACGAAAACCTGGCCCAGACAAATTATTTTACAGTTTCAACACAAAAATGTTTTAAGTTTCTTTTCAAAAGGTACAAAATAAAAAGATATGAATAATATAATGCAATTGTACATTTTCTTTTTTAAAAAAGAAAAACGAGAAAAGGCATGAAACCATACCAAAAACAAACCAAAACTAAATTGAGTATTGAACACATTTGGTCTCAACCAAAAAATATATTCTTTGTGATTTAAATTTCATTTAAGAAGCAACTTGCAAATCCCTCAACATCTTAAGGAAGAAACACCCATCACTCGGGTTTAGGAAACAGTTACATTCCCAAGAAGTGTTTGCTTTTTTTTGTTTTGTTTTTTTCCCCCTTCAACCTTCTGTCTTCTTTTTACAACAGTTAAATTTTTTTTTACATGTCAGTACAAAAAACTGTTCTCAACCTTAGAAAGAACAAACAAAGCCCTCGAAGGGGTTAAAGAGTCTGAGGAGAAACTAGGAAGTGGAGTGGGAGGGTGGGTCCCTGGGAACGAGATTTTGTTCTTTACTTCCCAGCAGAAATGCTACAATCCCTCCACAAACTTCTCCAGAGTGTCACCTGTAGCATCTCCTACTATCCCCAATTCACTGTTCAGCCCCCCTCTGCTGGGTGTGTTAAGCTGTGGTAGCATGGCGCTTTGTTCTGGTGTCCCCAAGTGGCCCTGCTCCATGGACCCTGAAAGTGGGCCACCGAGTCCAGGGTGGGGGGAACCCGAATGGGGTGGATGTGGGTGCTGCGGTGAGGGCTGGGGCTGGACCTGCGGTGAGGGACTGGAATGTGGCCGCTGCTGCTGTTGCGAGGGCGGACAGGGAGACTGAACAGGAGCGGGGGAGCGGACCTGGTTGCTGAGGGCATTGGTTAGTGCGGGCTGGCCTGGTAGATGGGCTCCACCCTGGGGCTGGCCAGCCAGCAAGTGGGTCTGGGGGCTCATCGGGCTGGGCTGGGCAGGAGAGCCCATCTGCTGCTTGAGGACGGCCTGCTGCTGCTGGGGTAGTTGCTGCTGCTGCTGCTGCTGCTGCTGCTGCTGGAGCATCCGTTGATGGATTAAGTTCTGGGTGGAGTCCATCCCCATGCCAGGCTGGGCCATTTGAGCAATGGGTGGGAGCTGGCCCATGGGACCCCCGGCTGCTCCTGCACCTGCCTGCATGGCTATCTGCTGCTGCTGTTGCTGCATGCGGAGCTGGGAGTATGTAGCTGCTGTACCCTGCGCTTGAGCAGGGAACTGGCCAGGATGGCCCTGAGGCATCACCCCCTGTTGCTGCTGCTGCTGCTGCTGCTGCTGCTGCTGTCTTAAGAGCTGCCGACGGTAGAGCTCCTGGATCTGGGGGTTGGTGTGCGCTGCGTTCATCAGCTGCCCCTGAGTGCCTAATGCAGCCATGCCCTGCGCAGGAGGCTGCTGGGGCTGCTGAGGGGGCATCCCCGGCCTCTGTACCGCCCCTCCTGGCATGGCCATGGCCTGCATTGTTGGCATGCCGGATTGCTGTTGCTGACCTGCTTGCTGCTGCGGCTGGTTGGCATGGTACTTGGCTGTTCGCTGTTTGATGAAAGCAGCCATTAGCTGAGGGTTTGATTTGAGAATGTTGAGGACTTGCTGCTGCTGCTGGGGAGAGCTGGGAGACTTGAGGGTGCGGAGAAGGTCCTGCAGGGCGTTGGGTGCAATAGCACCAGGTCTCTGGGGTGTTTGCGGCCGGGCACCAGGCTGCTGTGGAATCAGCAGCCTCTGGCCTGGCTGAGGTTGCTGCCCTGGGGACATCATGGCTCGCTGCATGGTCATGGCCTGCTGTGGTGTCTGGCCTGGGACAAGGCCTGGTTGTTGAGTCTGAGCTGCCTGCATGGGCCCTGTAGCTCCAGGCCATTGTCCTGGGGCCATGCCCGGTTGCATGACCTGTGGCCCCCGGGGCCCTGGCACCATCTGCATGGGTGGCTGCATTGGTCCGGTCATACGCGGCTGTGGCTGCTGGGGGTTCATGGGCAAGCTGTTTATGTTGACTCGGAAGTTCTGCTGGCTCTGCTGCGCTTGCGCCATCATCTCGATGTGCCGTGCCATCTTGACTGCAGCGAGGGGGGGCTGCTGAGGTGGCTGGGGTGGCTGGGGGAGAGGGGACTGCTGCTGGTGTAGAGGGGAGGCCTGGGGCCCAGGCTTGCCCTGAGACACCGATGCTTGAGGCTGGCCATTGCGAGGGGTGTTGGCAAAGGAAGGGGACATGACGCCTGTTGAGTTGGGGGTCTGCGGCTGGTTGGAGAGAGGCTGCTGGGGCGTCTGGGGAGTGCTGGGCTGGGCATGAGAAGTGGGAGTGCTGGGAGCAGCTGAGGCCGGTGGGGACGGTAGCGGCATGGTTCTGCCTTGCATGGTGGCCATTCTTCTCCTCATCAGCTGGGCCTGCTGGAGCCTGTGCTGCAGCTGCTGCTGGCGGAGCTTGTGCTTGATGTTCAGGCAGAACGGGACAGGACACTTGTTCTCCTGACAGTGCTTTGCATGGTAACAGCATAAAGCAATGAGTTGCTTGCATACAGGGCAGCCACCGTTGGTTTTGCGCTTGCAGCCCTTGGTGTGCTGCACCACTCGCTTCATCTTCTGGCAGGAAGGCAGAGAGCAGTTGGCATTGCGACACTGACAAGCGTGGACCAAGGACTGGATGCAGCGTTGGATACTTAAGCGCCGGCTCTCCTGTGGGCTTTTGGAGGCTTCTCCACTTTGGCTGTTGTTGTCGTCGTCCAGGCCAAGGCCCCACTTCACCATCTGGTGCTCGTGTCCCTTCGTGTTGTAACAACTAATGCAAAGATCAAAGTCCTGCAGAAAATAGCAGACAGGGGAAACAGTAATCAACATCTCAGTCCAACCAAGTCCGATAAACTCATTTGTCAGAAGTTCACAAATGTCCTCTCGCTGTTTATAATAATACAGAAATGTGACGTAGTCCACAAATATCATTCCTGATTTATCCTCATCTGTCCTAGTCAGTCATAAAACACTTGACAGACATCCACTTACTTAATTCTGTTTCAGATGTTGGACACTGAAACCAAAGTAATTCCAGTGTAAAAACACAATTCAGCATTCTAATAGTAGTAACTCACCTCGCACACAGTGCAGTGCCAGCGAGTCTCCACGTGGTGCTTGCACTCGTTGCAAGTGTAGACAAAGCGGTCCTGTCCCTGGTTGTGCAGCTCAACCAGCATGCACATGGTGCTCCACTTGCACCTCCTGAGGGAGCTGAACTCCCAGTGTTTGTCCCTGGCCAGAGTCAGGAAGGCGTCGCGGCCGTCCATCAGGTCGCAAGAGAGCAAAGGATCAGGGTCGACGATGGGCGGCAGGGTGTTTGCCATGGGGCCGGAGTGGAGGTGGATCACAAAGAACACCTTCAGCAGACAGAGTAACAGATAAAAATGAGCGTTAGACACCGGTATTAAAACATACTAAAAGATTTAAATTTTAAATCACTACATGTAGGGTGGAAGTCTCATTAAGTCACACAATAAGTAATCAACTATAGTGTTGTTATGATCGACTCCCCTTTGTTCACCATCTAATACACAAAAGTTCATAAAATCTTAATTTTCAAAACTGCTTCCCATATTGATTCAAAACCACTCAAAAACAAAACAAGTCTGACTTCTTTGTGCTTCTCCATGGTGGCGTACAGCTTCTGAGACAGATCATTGGCTACATTCGGCATCCCAGGCTTCTTCTTATTGGCTCGGCTCACGCTGCTCTTGTTTTTATTGGTCTTCTTGTTGTTCTTCTTCTTCGCGTTTTTGCTGTCACCTGGCGTACCCTTTAAAATATACAATGACAAAACACATTATTACATATTCTGACACATTGCTTATTGACAGAATCCCCACGTGTCAAATTAGTTCTCAGTTACACTGTAACTGTCATCCAGCTTCTCATTAGAGATCATTAAAATTCATCACATTTTCCTCAACATGTGCTGGAAACAATATTCTCAAACTTTATAAGACCTGGTATATGAAAGAATATTTCATCTAAAACATTTAAGGGTGAAGGTGCAAAATGGCTGCCAAAGACGCGACTAGAAAGTGGAGTTGTAAATGTGTCTATGCTAGTACCACGTCATCACACCATGACACCATGTTCGCACCTCTGGAGTTTCCGTGGCAGCTGTGTTCTCCTCCTTCTTCCTCTCCTCCTCCTCCTGCTCCAGCTCCTTGATGCTCTCCTCCAGCACGTTGGGCCAGAAGTCGCCTTCGAAGTACGGCAGCTCATTAGCGCTGGTCAAACGGTCCTCAGTCGCTTGTTTGAAGATGTCCTGATAGGACGACAAAAAACGTAGATGACTCAAACTGTTAAAACAATGGGCTTCACTTGTTTTCAGTCAACAAACAAACCGAGCATGTGCACGTTTCATGAGTTTAGCTTTTAATAGACGAATGTGTTCAATCCAGCAACTATTCAGACAGAATTCTACCAGGAAACGTGATCAGCAACGCAGTCAATCAAAACGTGTGAGACAACCAGCATCTCCCTTTGTTCTAAATATGACTGACCACATATTTAGACATCAATATTTTTAATAAAAACGCTTCCCCCCTTACCTTGTAGTCATGCAGAATCCGCTCTGCAAAGGCCTTGTCCAGCATTTTCCTGTACCACTCCTGCAGCCTCTTAGGCTTTGGAATCTTCTGGTCAGGAGGATGGCAGTGAAAAATGTAGTCATCTCCTTCACTGGGTGGACACGCCCAGATGTGGCCCTGGGTATACCTGTGGGCATGCACAGACCAAAATTAAGACCAGAGAGACCGCACATAAGTCAGGACACCTGCTGCCCAAGAACTTAATCCCATCACAAATTTCCCTGCAGACAGTTAATCTGTCAAGAGGAGAGGCAGAAAGGAGTGGTAGAGCAAAAACTTACCCAAGTTTCTTGACATATTCTAGATAGCCGATGAGGATCTCATGGTACACTGCTGTTCGTAGAATCCGAGGTCTGAAGAAGTGAATACTGTCAAGGTACGAGATGTAGACCCGTCTGCAGAAGTAGAGAGATGACAAGACGGTAAATTTCAACCACAAAAAGCACTGTTCCTTTACTGTACTACACACATTAACTGGATGCACAGACCTAGTGTTTGGAAATGGGCACTCAGAGCCGTACTCCTGCACGTGCATCCCAAAGAAGCACACGTCCACGCCGTCAATCTCCTCAAAGGCAAAAAGTGCTTTGGTTCTGTAGGGAAAGGTCTCGGGCATTTCGCCCGTGTCCACAAACCTGACGTAATGGAGAAAAAAAAACAACATTAACATGTGTGAACAGAATAATGTAATCTCTGGTTGGATGGAGAAGCAGGAACGTTTTGTGATATTCAATCTTGGGTTACTGCCAACTAAAACATGTTAATTGGGTGCGATATGATGCTGGGAGGGTCTGCTCTGAACACAGCACTTAACTCAAGTGTGGACCGTGCAAAGATGTGGATTATATATATGTTTGTTTTGCTTACTATATTTTGGGCTGTAAAAGTATGTTGCAACAACAAAAGCATCTTAAAACCAAGGTCTAAGATAAAGGATCCACAGATTTATAACACAGTACCTACATTTTTATAATAAAATTTTATTTATTTTATTGCGACTATAAAGATTTCTAGGAAACAAGAGTCATGAGCTGCCCGAAAAGTTGCCTTGTGTGTTGCTGCTGTTCGCAAAAGTCAAGAGCATAATGGGACAAATCAAGTCAAGTGCCCTTTAGTCAATAAAATACAAACAGCCTTAAATCAGTCAACCTGAAGATAACAGGTTCTTGGATGAGGGGCCCCTCCCTGCGAGGATGGGGCGAGCATCGCAGACTTTGATCTTGTGTGATGAAACAGTGAATGACCCTCTGGGGAGGTACTCAGGGAGCGTGTGCACTCCATCTTGTCAAACACGCAGGTTCCACAATCACTCTGAGTGAGTATAAAAGCTTTATAGAGGGCGTTCAGCTTCGTGTGGCAGGGACAATAAAAAAATAAGCTCAGGACAAATACGAGCTGTGCCAGTGCATCTGTAAATCAAAGAGGGCGAGACAGGTATTTGGTTGTCTACAACATTATGGCCTCCCTCATCTTGACTGTTAACCCATAGCTTGTTCATTTATTTGACCAAGTCAAGTTGACAAATAAATAATGATAAAAAGCATACATTTCTTAGAATTATAAGTCAGTTTCTGGAGAAGTCACTCAGTCCCTCCCATGTTCCTGTCAGTGATGCTCTCACCTGGCTTTCATGCCTGGTTTAACTTCCACCGTTTTGTCGGAGCTCGCCACCACTCGCACGAACACCTCTCCGGCCTCTGGGTGGTTCTGTCTCTTCAAGTATTTATTCACACGATCCTCTATGTACATTCCTAGTCGTGTCGACTGCAGCCCTACAGTGCACAAAACACGCAGGTTTAACTTTCCAGGAGAAAGGATAAGCAGGCGTCACGCATCAGGCCTTAAACAACCTGCTGTGGCCTTCAACTTAAGCAAACAAGAACTGATTTCGGTGACCATGAAGGCTGAAATCTGTTAGCACCATATGTCATAAAGGTCAGACATGTCCTCCAGGGAAACAAACACCACAGAAAAATACCAATGAAACCACAAGGCCAGCATAAAAAGAAAACAAGGCAGTAACTGCAGGAAAGCCAGAGACATATGCAGCCCATGTGCAGGTGGAGGTGGTTTACATTATCTTGTGTCTTCAGTGTTTGAGAGACAAAACCTCGATAACTCTGCACGAGACGTTAGAAGGAAAGCCGATAGCTGATATTTAAAATTCAAATGTAGCGAAATTAACCTACGTTTTGCAGAGAACTTGTTTTCTTTCCGTGTTTTTCCACTCTTCTTTAAACAGTTGTCACAGATGAATCTGGAAAGAGAGGCAAGTTAGACCTATTGTTACAGTTAACCCACAGAAAGATCCCAAACCAATTATGCAAATCAACAAAAAAAAAAAATCATCTCACCCAGATGGCCAAATGACCTCGTAGTGTAAGACACATATCTGGTGCATCTTCCGTCCACAATCTTTACATTCAACAAACCTAAAGAAAAGCAAGCATACAGTAACAGTTTAAATCAGGTTCACATATACCTGACCTACCTGACTCAGTCTTTGTTATATTAAGCAAAATGGCACAAAGGCAAACATCTAGCAGCACTACATCCACAGAAACTGCATTGTCCTGTTACTGTGGACGCATCACTTCCACATGTGTTCTGATTATGGATATCTGGGAATTTTCATACATATAAAATGTATAATATCAAACATTGTTCCAGTCCTCGAACCTGTCCAAGTCAAATTTCCTGACGTCCATCATATGTATGAATGTTGACTACTTAACTGCTGAGGCAGCAAGCAATAAACAGCTCTATTCTAGTTAATGTTCCTCCAGTCGTTACGCGCTTGTACACCAGCCAATGCAAGTGCGCCTTTGTGGGAGGATTAATAAATATTCGTGCTTCGTATTTGACACTGGGTCACAATAACAATGTGAAAGGCAATCACTGCATATCCAAGCATTAATGGCCTGTGTTCCCTGATGAAAATACGCTCAGTTTTGACACAGTTCCACTCAGCAGGTGGCGCTGCTGAGTTACCCCCGTGGCTTCAATGAAACTGAAGTGACTGATCAGAGAGCTCCAGAGAGAAAATATGCAGACTGTGCACCAAAACAATGCCAGATGTGGGTGGCAGAAAAGTTTTAAGATGTGATCGGGAACACGTAAATAGGAAAATGCAGTTAAACAATTATTCAACACATAAAAAAGAAGCAGAGAAAGAACACGCTTCTCTGTCAGTATTAGTCCTTCTCACTGACAGAGCGTGTGTGTTTGTGTCTACTTACGGTTCAGGGTCGAGCACATCATTCTTCTTCCGTTCGAACTGGTCTTTTGATATCATCCTGAAGTGTCAGAGAAAAGGAGGGCAGAGGTAGTGAGACAAGACACACAAAAAGACTTGTATTTTTCTGTCTTCAGTCCTAGGCTCAGGGCATTTCTCAGTGTGGGGGCCGTGATAACAATTTACACACGGTGCTACAACAATAATAATAATAATAATAATAAATGGACCAGAAAGGTAATGTGTGGGCATGTGGACTGCTGCATATGTAATAAGCATCTACACACCCCGAAGAGAGTAAAAAAAGCTAGATATGTGATAGGGACATTTTTCCCCTTTGCTCTTACAAAAAAGGGGGAGAAAGACTTTCTCTTAGTAACGTCTCTAAAAAATGCAGAACTGTGGCTTGTTTTTAAATTTTTATAGTGGGTTTATCAGCAGCCAGTTCACTTACGTCTGTGGCTGTGCAGGATCATCTCCTAACGTCACACTCTCCCCCTGGATCTCATTGAAGCACTTCTCACAGAAATGATACCTGCAAAAATACACACTTAACGATGAGCACATTCAAAACTATACGTGTAGTTTAACAGTTTAGAGCAGCTGCTTGTGTTCTTTTTCACAGAATAATGAAAATGTGTAATATTACAATATTTAGTATTCAGCTACTTGTTTGTGTGTCCCAATACAATTATGCCCAAAATAACACTTGTTTTTGGGTTTTATAATGGAGAGTGGGGAATTCCTGAGCTCCCACAGAGAGTGTAAACAGACTACGCTGCAGGAGCGTCGTGCTGTCTGTCAGGCTGTGCTCTATCACTACTCCTGCTGTGCTGCTCCGCTCTCACAGTGCCCAGAGACAGTGTGAAAAGGTCTGCAGTTACACAGTTCAAACTGCAGGGGGTGCAAGGGTACGTTGTGTAGTCATCAGTCATCTGCTGTCTTTCAACAGAGAGGAAAAGGCAATGATGGGCAACGCTGTTAGTGGTTTTAACCAAAGCGTTATATTTTCATATGTTGTACAAGGGAGGGACCAGCAACGCTGAATTCACTCAGTCCCTCAATAGATGCTGAGCAAAATAAAAACAAAACAATCACACACCGCTTGGTTGCCATCAGTGTCTGATGCTCTTTTCGGTTTAGGGTCTTCAGAGTGTTTCCCTTGATGCATGCTACAACCTGACTGTTAATAAATGTTGTTGTGAGCAAAACCATTAAGCAACCCATGCCGTGCCTGGACCGCGAGGCAGGGCCATTAAAGCCGGAGCTGTCAGGATGACACTACTGCTTGGACCACTGTGTTCCCTCTAGAGCTAGAGAGGAACAGATCCCAAGCTGCAGGGGATGGGTAATACAGTTCAAATGGCTCCGTTTATTGCCCATCAAAACACTTAATAAACAACTGTGTATGCAAATGTGTGATGCGTACGGGAGGATTCAAACTAAGCTAAATATCCAGCCAGTGAAGTATTATTTGATACCCAAAATATAGTTGAGTTCATAGCCACATATAAATAAGATATACACAGAAAAACACACATTTATCCACATGCACGTACCTGTTCTGGTAACTGTAGTATGTGCCTCCAGTAGATATCGTGCAAAGCTGCTTGCCATAGCAACAGAGGGTTTGAGGGGAGAACTCGTACTGTAGACACAAGTGACATGAAAAGGGTCAAAACATTTCAAACAATAAATCCTTTGTATGAGCAGCAGGAAGATTAATCAGTCAGAGGGTTATTATTTTAGGTTTCTCTTCTTTAGTGCTCGGAGATGTGAACAGAATGTGGACAAAGCACTGACACAGTGAATGACTGAAAATACTCACCGTACTACTCAAAAAATACTCCAACTGTTTCTGCGTGTTTAAACGATCACAATGTTTTAGTAACTTTGGCTTCTGGTTATGGCTAATGGACAAAATCATATTCCTCACGTTAGTGCTTTGCTTTTTCATTCTAGCCTGTATGTTTAACATCTCTGTTGCCGGCCCCCTTTGCCTCACCTTCCTTCCACAGCAGTATCCTAAGCCCTGCATGACAGGGTCGATCTCTGACTCAAACACCTCGGCCAGCTTTGAACAGTACTTGTAGACACGCGACGTCTTGCGGTTGTAGAGCCAGGCGTTGTTGAACATCAGCCAGACATCGTCGACGTATTGCCAGGGCTCTTGGTATTGGCCCGTGTCGAGCTTGCGCTTTATTGTGGACAGGTCTATTGGGTTCTTAACGATGTCAAAGTAGTCCTAGAGTGAGAAGGACAAATTAAAATGTTAGTGTTACAGACCAAAGAGCTAAAATAGTGCAGCTGAATCATGTGAATGCACCAACACTGTTCGGCATTTTATGACGACAGCAGCATCAATTCAAAGGCTTTGTTGTAAGTTAAAAAAGGAGGTGGCCAGTGCATGTGTGCTACCTACCGGGATCCCCAGAAGCATGGGGTCTACTGGCTGTCTGAAGGGCAGCGACTCAGGGTCCTGCCTGTAGAGAGACTCCAGAGTCGGCATCAGAGCCTGGCGCAACTCTTCTGGCTTAAAGACTGAAAAACGGAAAGGCAACGTAAGTGTAAATGATCCAACAGAGATCCTAACTATACAGAAGAGAGACTGTTAGGATCTGTTGGGAGCATGAAATTGTCCGAATTGTCTTGGTATGCTAAAGCATTAACAGTTCCTTTGACTGGAACTAAGGGGCCAAGCCCGACCCCTGCAAAACAACCCTACACCATAATCCTCCCTCCACCAAACTTTACACTTGGCACAATGCAGTCAGGCAAGTACCATTCACCTGGCAACCGCCAAACCCAGATTCGTCCATCAGATCGCCAGACAGTCTCCACTGCACTAGTGTCGGCATGCTGTACACCACTGCATCTGACACTTTGCATTGTACTCAGTGATGTAGGGCTTGGATGCAGCTGCTCGGCCATGGAAACCCATTCCATGAAGCTCTCTACGCACTGTTCCTGAGCTAATCCGAAGGCCACATGACGTTTGGAGGTCTGTAGCTACTGACTCAGCAGAAAGTTGGTGACTTCAGTGCACTGTGCACCCCAGCATGCACTGACCCCGCTCTGTGATTTAATGTGGCCTACCACTTCTTGGCTGAGTTTCTGTTGATTCCGGTCGCTTCAATTCAGTATAATATCACTAACAGTTGACTGTGGAATATTTAGTTGTGAGAAAAATTCACGAAAGGCCTTATTACACAGGTGGCAACCTATCACGGTACCGCGCTTGAATTCACTGAGCTCCTAAGAGTGACCTGTTCTTTTCACAAATGTTTGTAGAAGCAGTATTTTAATTAACTATACAACAACAGTCAACAGACTTCCTGAACACTAAAGAGTACAGCCTGCTCATGAACAACAGCAATGTAGATATATTTTGAATTATATCATATGTTTCTAATTGTTAATATTCAAACAACTGAAACACAACTGTTTCAGTTGTTTGAACTGTGTTTCAGTTGGGTGGCGATGGCGCAATGGATAAGGAGCCTGCCTTTGACGTGCGAGACCCGGGTTCAATCCCCCACTGTGCGAGACCCGGGCGTGCGAGAACCCGGGTTCAATCCCCCACTGTGACCCATCCACCATTGTGTCCCTGAGCAAGACACTTAAAGGAGAACTCCGGGCAATTTTCAAGTTAATCTTGATCGTTATACCTTTGTGAGTACTGTCTATAGAAAAAAAAAAACGAGCCGGATTGGTGCTTGCAACACGGAGGTGCTACAGCTAATGCCCAGAGCTCCCACGTAGCTAAAACGGCAGTTATGGGGGCATTTACATAAAGAGTATCTTTGTTCCTCTCAACAGACACAAAATGCAATTAAAATGTCTGTCCTACATGAGCAGGGCTCTTACATGACAGCAAGATGCGTTTAGCAACTTAGCCATTGTTTAAATTCACCTAAATAGTGTTTTTAGACAGC
>JAPMOB010233993.1:0-52928 GCA_029875015.1 Lepomis gibbosus
GGTAACAGCTGATGTGTAATTTCCTGTTACTTCAGTGCATATAATGCATGTAATCTACAAGACAGTGAAAGAACTACACAAACTTCTTATTCATTTATACATTAACAATTGATATCCAATCATGTTACCTGAGTGTTTGAAGCATGTGCTCCCATCCTTGGTGCCAACAGAGCGCACACAGGCACTATGTGGGCCTGCATGCCTTTGTATTTCGTTAAAAGTCCCATAACCCCCAGCTTCTATCTCTCCGGAACACCAGGAGGGGACACGGCCCCCTCCCTCACCTGCCGCAGGCGGTATTGTTGCTCCAGGAACTGGCCACGGGCAGGATTCGAACCAGACGCCCCAGCGCTGGTCGCACCTCACGGTCACGAATGAACCCACCACGCCACCGAGTCCCCTTCACATTTGGACCTTCTCTCTGGGCGCTTTTATCTCTTCATTTTGGGTGTTGGACTTCAAAATTCACTGGCACTCACAAGAATTGAACCCACATCCTTGGGACTCCTGACCAGTCCCCCAACACTCTGAGCTATCTGATCTGACACACTTGATAGTTTCATCCTCAAACCTTTTCACTCTTATTATTGCACATCCGACTTTAAAAGTGACAGATGAGAATTGAACCCACCTGCTCAGAACTTCTGACCATTCCCTTAACACCCTGAGCCATTTGTTCTGCAACATGTAATTTCTCTTAGAGCATTTCACCTTTCCTTTGAACATCTAACTTTAAAATTGACTGAGAAGAGTGAGGATTGAACCCACATCCTCAGAACATTAACCATTCTTCTATTGCTCAGAGGTATTTGTCGTGAGACTTTTCTGCAGACTTTCTCAGAGCCTTTCACTTCTTCTTTTGGCCATCCGATTTTAAAATTGACTGCTGTAGGTGAGAATTGAACTCACATCCTCCACACACAAATGGAGGTATCTAACACGCTGAGCCACAGAGACAGACATCCTGAATCCTGTGAGGTTTTAAGTGTTAAAGAGTCTTCTAGCACATGTAGCCATCATGTCTAAAGGTAAACTAGTTTTGCGTTATTTTCTCTTATTGAGCTATTTGTCAGGACTGTCGATTTCAGCCTTGTTGCTTTTCGTAATGAGACAACGTGGACACTTCTCATTAGAAGACTCACTGGAATTGAGCATTCCTCCTTAGATCATCTTGTATTAGCCATACTTTATCTTACTGAGCTACACCACAAGCTTGAAATGCACCGGTTCAATATTGTATTTATGGAACACAAGAAGCTTAATTATATCTCATTTAAATCCCTAGAAAAACAATCTGAATAAATAAATATTTACACATTATATAAACAATAAAGTTACATGAACTTACTTGATTTTCAGGCAATATCAATGTCTCTGCAGAGATCAAAACACCAATCAGACTATTACAGCTTATCACCTCCTGCTCTGCTGTCTACCAAGTCTACCACAGTCAAGTAAAGAGGTATCTTTCCTACTCTCAGAAAATGAGATATGAAACATGAAGTTTGTTATTAGGAAGTTTTGCAACTCCAATAGATGCAGAATCATGTATTGACCACGTTCTGTAGGAACCAACTTTATGGAATCCTGAACGATCATGTTGTTAATTGTGACCCAGGTGCCGGTGAATGTAAGGCTTCTTAGACTGAACAATCATCAGTACAGAGTTGTTAATGAGATGTCTGCTTTCAAAACTCTGTCAGACTCCCAAGTTAAAACCCAGAACCTTGACGTCTAGAACTAACGGCTTAGACTGCTTGTACGGTTGCTTGAACATGGACATTAGAAATGGACAAAATTCTGAACAACATTGTAAACAATATTTATTTATTTAGATATTCCAGAAATATTCTGATAGACTGTAGTTTATAATTTGACACAGACACGTTACATTTAAAGGGAACTCAAACTCAACAGCTCAGTGGCCCTCTGACACTAAAAACTTCTTTGTACTTCTTTAAAGACATTAAAACCATGAACGTGGCATTGATGTATCAATATAGTGTAATGTGGATTTAAGATAGATATGTTTTGTGAAATTTTTTTTTGGACTTGACACGAATACAGATGACAGGACAAGACTGCATTACAGACACAACGGTAATGTCACATTTTGGGTCTTAAATTTAGTAGAAACATGGACCTTACATGTGTTTCCATTAAGAATACAATTTTAATTACTGATAATGTTTGTTAATTGATTTGTGTTAACATAAACAGTAAAAAGAAAGAATGTTATACAACACTGACATATAGTAGCGAATAATAAAACACTCACAGTGCGTTGGTGTGGATTATGGCACATCCTGTATTATGTGATTTAACATCATTATCATTGTCAGAAGGGGAAAGCTTGGTGAAATTAACATGTTTTACATACAAACAGGTGTGTTCCATCCTAAAATATATAATTATGTTGATTATTGGGATATGCAACAGTATGGTTTCCTTAAATGTGGAAATTTTGGAGGTATGAGGTCATTTAAAACAGACTTGTTGATATTCCTCTGTTAAGGCATGGAATGAGCAACGAGGTAACAGCTATCTATACTGCATCGCTTCATCAGTCGGTGAGCGCAAGACAACATCACAGACACGAAAACCAAAACAACATGACCGGCACTGCAACATCAGGACAAAATTAATGTCTCAATGTCTTCTGGGTCTTTTGTCAATGTTTTAGGTCTTTCAGAAGTGATGTTTCACACCACAGAAACACAAGGTAAAGATACAGTCTTTGGTCACAAATAAAATAATCCGCTCGTGAGCAGAACAAGGTACACTGTAGAATAAACGGGATATGTTTGACGTCATGATTGCATTGCACGGAACGGAAGTTAGTGGTTGGATTTGCTGTTTAAATCCTTGTTTTCTCAACATTAACACCAGAAACTTTCCTTGGGGAAAAAACCCATACAAACCAAAATAACTTTTGGTCCTGCTTATTAATATATTTTCATCATAGCTTTAAAAATTATGTAAAGCTCTTATGCTGTCTGTTTGTCCGCTCTGAATATTTAGACTGAAATCAGTGTAATAACTAAATTGATATGCAATTTAAAAAATAACATAAGCACAAAACCTAGAGATGAGTATTGCTACTCTGCAAAGATATTTAGCTTTAGTACAGGGGTTTAGCTACTGAATTTATTTATTTTTAGCTTTAACTACGGTTAAACGAACTTCTGTCCTTGAAATTTGAAATTTAACTTGTTCTGTTGACATTTTACAATATAATCAGCACACTGAAAAACTCTTCTCAATAACACTCTTCTAAAATAGTCAATCTCATTCCTGTTGCATATAATCACATAAAATCTTTAATATACATAAACTGTACTGTATATTTACTTTGTCATTTAATAAAGGGCGCTCATTTCCCCTATAGCTTTAGAATGGCTCTTCATACACTTTCTTTAAAACCTTTGCAACTTACTGAACTGTACAAGTTATAGTATCTCTTTTTTAAATTTATATGGCTCTCCTAAATATAAACATCTTTAACATTAGAATTGACAGTATTAGCAGCTTTAATTGGTTATATCAGTTAATATCAATAATTCAACCGTTTCTGATCTATTAGCATTTGTATATTTACTAGCATTTTTATTACTTTGTATAAATCTTAATAAATTATTAATAAATCTTAATAAATCTTTGCTCTTGGGGTAGAACAGACCAGCACGGGTCGACTTAAAAATCCTGCATGATTTCAGTTTTCTGTGATGAAAGAGACAAGCAAAAAGGTAGACTGCTGCTAAAGTAGGCTGTACATTCAACCCTCCGGCTGAGGGGAAAACAGAAATGGCTTTTAGGATTTTGCGGGCTACAGACGGAACAGAAATCAAGTCGGTGGGTTACAGACACACTTGAAGAGGCAGGGAAAACACCTACACTTCTCCTGCCTGTACATTCCCTTTCTTTCAAACTATGTTCTTTGTGCATTGTCACTCAGTCGGCGTACACTCTTGCTCTTAAATGTTTTGAAATTTGTGCCGCACAGCCTCCCTGTTCTCCGTACCCTGCAGGTATCTATATGGCATTTGGCTTGGGCTACACATAGAGAAATACAATCCTGTCAGACGTGGGACTCATCTAGGTCCAGGTCGACGGGGGAGAGGTGCAGGGGCAGCCGGCGGGGTGAGCGGCGGGGTGAGCGGCGGGGTGAGCGGCGAGGCGAGCGGCGTGGCGAAGGGTGGGACAGCAGCGGGGTGAGGAGGGGGTTCTCTGTGCCGTCGTCCTCGCTGAGCTGCCGCAGGGTGTCGCTGCGTGGCAGTAGCGCCGTCGTGTCCTCGTCCCCGGGACTTTCTCTGATCCTGTGCGGCGCAGGCGGCGGGGGAGGCAGGAGAGGGGTTGGCGGCAGCGGCGGCGGTGGCGGGGGCCCCGGGGCCGGCGCCGAGCCCAGCACTGGGAGCGGTGGAGGGAGAGGAGAGGAGGTGCGGGACAAGGTGAGAGGGGAGCAGGTTCGGGAGAGGGGCAGCGGGGAGCAGGTTCGGGATGGGGGTGTTGGGGTGGAGGGGCGTGAGATGGAGGGGGGAGGGGAGAGGTTGCTGCGAAGGCCCCACTGCTCTCTCTTCTCCTTGCTGCTTATGGCCGAAGGGACCTGGGGGACAAAACACTTTGTTTCTGTAGTTTCAGCTTGTATAATGTCCTCCTCACTTAAAGGGACAGTACACACAAATTACACAACAATCTAAACTTTTATTCCTCCCCTCTAGTGGAATCTGGTCAGGCAGAGTTTTGTTTTGTTTGTCTGTATGTTGAGATATCCCTGACATCTGCCACCATAACAATAAAATTGAGCTGAATGGGGCTTTTTTTAAAAACAGTTTAAATAGGGACAATTTTTTTGTTTTGAGAAGTAGTTTCAGTTGTTAACAGTGAACTCTGTGGATTATCCAAAGCATCTAGGATGGTTTAAATAATGTAAATCAGTGCTTTAAGCATCAAAAATATAAAATCCATTCAACTTCATTGATTTGGGCTGAACAAAGCTGAATTATCTGGATGGCTAGATGCCACTAGAGGACATACTTATGACGTAAAATATGCCTTTAGGAATGTGGGTAAACCAATCTTGTAAGTACTTTTAATATTTCCACCTCTTTTTGTCAGTACATAACTAATCTATTAATTGTCTTAATCTTCAGTTTTGATATTGATTTTAGGGGTTTTTACAAATGTAATAAAAATGTCCATTTTCTGCCAGTCCAGTGGCACTAAAACGTATAGAGGCCCAAAGTACTCAATATAAAATAAATAAGACATTATGAAATAATCATGACAATCAAAAATTATATAACATGAATCTAAAAAAATTATCAAATATTTTGTTTAAACTCATTTTTCTTGCAGCTGTTTTTTTTTACTTCACTCCAGCAATTTTTATTTCAAAATGTCCCTTTCCTGAAGACCCTTTTCGTTTCAGCATGTTGCCCAGTAGTGTGAATGATCACGTAACTCAGCTCAGACCGGTTTGTTTTGATAAACAAAGACTTTGTGATGAAAAGCAGTGTTATGAAAGTTGCAAAGTTCTTTTTTTAAATAAAAACTGCTAAAATGAAATAAAAATAACTTGTATAATAATATCCTGTGAAAGGTTATACAACATATTTTGCTATTATTTATTTAATCATGGTGTTTTTTAGTTTTTAATACTGTCCACTTCGGGTCTCCGTATAACAAGGACAAGCAGTTCAGAAGGTGTTTACCTACCCGCCTCTGCTGAAGTCCTCTCTCTGCTGGACCTACCTGTGAGTTAGCAGGGCCATGCAGGTCGGCAGTGACTGTGGCTGACGAGGCAGAGGGCACTTCCAGTGTTGGGGACTTTGAAAGGGCAGGACTGGCCTTCCTGACCTCAGCTGGAGGGTCCACAGCGCTGGGAGGCGCAGACGGCTGCTGGCTTTGATTCTCTGTAAAGGTCACTGACCTCTTTTGGTCTCCATGCGCTGTGGGGCACACATGCATGCGCACGTGGTCAAAACAGAGACGACAGCGCCAGCTAGCGACTCGCTAACACATCAGCACCACCAAAGAGAGTGGAGGCAGGGATGGGACAGGAGGGGGTAGGCAGGGACTGGGAGGGGGGATGCAAGACAAACATGCAGAGCGCCCTATTGGGTGAGGTTGCAGATAAAAGGAGCGGGCCGTTGCAGGGCGGAGAGGAAGGGTTAAGAGTTGTGTCTCACCTTCACAGTCCAACAAAGTTTCTTTATTTCGAAACATAAGGCATGAGACAGAACAGAGTGAGAAGAGTCAGTTTGGTGACATGTGGTACAACAAACAGCATTGGAACAAAGACAGAGGTCATGAATGGGGAGGACGGGTCAGTTCAAGTCAGCACACAGAAATTAATAGTATTTTAATAAGAGAATTATGTTTTAACTGCATTAAACTGTCTGGATTTGGCTTGTGTGCGTGATCTGAAGTGCAGGGTAAGTCTGCTCATTTTTCAATGAGCCACACGTACTTTTTTAAAATTTCAAGACGGACAAAGATTGGGCTTTCACCCTCACTGAGGCCCCATCCACACTACTGCCTTTTCGTTTTAAAAGGGAGACCTTTTGCTACGTTTGAACCTCCCGTCCGGACTAAAACGGCGAAAACGAAGACCTAAAATGGAGAAGTTTGAAAACGCTGCTGACCCCGTTTTGTGTTTTGTGTTTTAGTGCGGAAACAGAGGACTTTAGAAACAATGACGCAGACGCAGATTGGGTCTTATAAGTCATGCAAAGCTGACACATGGATTTTGACTTGGTATTTTTATTAAAATATTCTGTATTGTACAAATAACACTTATCTGCCTCCACTTCCACTTTGCATGTTGCACTTTGCGACAACTCCCAGTCTGTTTTCCACCACCACACTCCTGTGTTACATTCAGTCCCAGCTCCTTATTGGTCCTCGCAAAAATAAAAAATCTGGTCTGATTCTTTGTCTGTATGCCTTTATTCTTTCGCCAAATCTTCTGTAAGTACAGACGAGACCATCTGTTTCATGTTTACACCGGCACACAAACGCCAAATGTATGTAAACGGCCACTACATGTGCTTTTTCTGTAGTTTTAATGTAGACGGAGATCAGCTCTGATATGCAGCGAAAATGCTGGTGTGGGCGAAGATAGTATTTGTTTTAAAATTCCATTTTTAAACAAAAACAGTAGTGTGAATAGAGCTTTATCTACAAACCTACACTTGTGTTCAGTCACCCACATTAACACTCACACACACACACACAGATGAAAGCATGTGTGCTGTTACCCAGTGGCTTGTTCTTGGGCTGGATGCTCCTGCGGGTTGTGGAAAGCCTCGCTCCAGATCGACCACGTGGTTCATTCTTTGGAATGGACAGCAGGGGGCGACGCAGCTGCAGGGGAAGTCACAATTAAGTGCAACCCAGTACAGAGTGTTAGCTGTGTTTCCGTTCATGCATTCTTCAGCAAAAACGAACATATTTTAGAATCTTTTAGCATGTATGCAATATGACAAATGTGAAAAAAAAGACAGACAAAGTTGATGTCCGCACCTGTCTGAGGCCTCGCTTTCTTCCTAACGGAGGCTGGATCAGTAGGTTCTGCTGGCCCGGTTCACTCTGGACACTGGCAACCCTGTTACAACCAGTCAGATGTACATATACACATGCATTCACAAGCACACACACACACACACAAAAGACAGAACTATATCACCACGATGGGACCAAAGGGCGACAGCAGCCCCAGCTGTGCTCGCTCACTCACCACATCTGACCACAATAAGACGCCGCTGCTATTCTACTTATTCACTCACTACACAGCACACAGTATATACAAGACGCCCAATCACAGTGCAGAAAAAACAATGCTGCCATGATGTCATACACTGAAAACACAACAAGGGATAGCAGGGGCTGGAGTAGCAACGCTGACAATAGAAACTTGTGTGATGATTGCAAAATGCAAATTATCTTTTTTAAATTCTTTTTTTTGGCCAGTCATTCTTTTTAAATTCCCCTTTTTTAAGTGTGACACTAAAATGAGTTTGTCATTCAGCCAATATATAGAGCTAGAACTGATTTGAAGTTTGCAAAAGCAAAACTGGACTAAGAAAAAAACAAAAGTTCCTTGTATTATGGTTGCCACCCCAGTTCCCCCTTGCCCCTACAGATTGGTATCCAGAGTAGGACGCCCAATTTGATCAGCGAGAAGCCTGATAGACACGTAAACACTATGAAACACCATGGCACCAATGGAAGAGAGGCTGACTTTGTTGATGGCACATCAACTGTAAAGACCCACAGCTAACACAGGAGAAACAGAGGCAGAGCTCCCTGGCCCCGGGGCTGAGGGGGCCCTGTTTTTTTTTTAGGGAGGGAGGGGCCTCGTTAGGATAGCACAGCAGATGAGCTGAGAAGATGAGGGTCAGTGTGGAGCTCAAAAGGAAGTGGCGGGGTAGGGGACAGAGACAAGGCACACTGGACCCACACAGAAAGAGATAGAGACAGGTAAGTGGGTAGGGTGAGGGGGGAGGCGTGGCGAGCCGAGGCGATTTGATTGGATGTGGATGAGTGATCAACGGTGAGGCGGCCAGTAGAGGAGGCCGTCCCGAGGTGATGCCCCTCCCGCTGGCGGACAGATGCAAGAACGCACCAATGGGACACACACAGAGAGAGGGCCACTGTACCTAGAGAGGTTACCCTCCTGCAGAAGGCCCTGGGACTCATCTAGCACATTGGGTTCACTGTAAAAAGGGGGGCGAAGGGGGAGAATGGGAGTTTAGGGAGCGTAGTCCAGATCCACTACCACCCAAGTCCCTGAGCCCCGAGAGCGGGGTGGGAAGCCAAGGGCGTTTGCTCTGACCACAACGTCATTCTTACCAAGACACAGAGTGTTAGCTACTTCACAATGCTGCTCTGAGACTGGTGAATAAGAACATTGTAAATCGACAGAGATATACACAGAAAAAATGAGTGTGCTTGTGGGATATGACTGGTCGATCCTTTTCAAAATGTTAATTCTACATATTACATAAACATTCCTGGATTTGAATTGTACATGAATATTTATTGAAGGCAACGCCGCTCTGGAAACAAACAGGAAACAGTCTCAATGGTTTAGTTCGACCTCAGCGGGTGAAGCCAGTTTGAACAGTAAAGTACTGAATGTTCTGCCTCTGTTCAGCTGAATCAAATGACACGTAAAAATTCACAAGTGAGAGAAAACCTTGTTTCATTGGCCCTACATGAGGTCTCACCCAGTGAGATTATTTCTGCGTGCACACCAGCTCACCATTTTTGTCCTGTATCGCCAATTGCAGAACAAATCATGAACAAGAACATATTGTCCAAGGCTCACAAGCCAAGACACTAAATTTATGCGATGCTTTGAATCGACAATAATCTTCCTCAGAATCTTGTTTAAATGTGAGGCCAAACTAAAACTACAGTCCGTGATTTGGTTGTGTGCATTCAGTTGTGTACATACCCAAAACTCTTCCGGGCTATAAAAGAAACAACACTTGAAGAAAAGTTCAACTTTGTGCTTGTTTGTATGTGCGTGTTTCTGTGTGTATTTCTGTGCATGCATGTGTGCGTGTGTGTGTGTTGGGAATGCTACCTGTGGCTGGGCAGCATGGTGGTGCGGGGGGCCTCTTGCTGTGAGGCCGCCGAGCCGGTGGCGTGGCTGGAGAAACGACGCTGTGCCATCACCCTGGGCAAAAAGGCCTCGTGCTCGCTCACCACACTGGGGATACTCATGGAGTCATCTGCAGGGAGAGGGATGGAGGGCTGTGAGCTCAGTTCGGATTTCTACGAATGTAAAAAAATGCTCGTCAATGGTGTGAATATGTTCCTGACTCTCTTCATCGTCCTCATCGGTGCGGCTGAGCGTGTCCTGGGAGGGTTGGCGTGAAGGTTGGCTTTCCTGCTCCCAGACTGTGCCGGTGCCTGTGTTGGAGCGTGACATCGTGGCCAAACTGAGGCGATAGGCTGATGTAGAGGTGCCCACCGTGCTGATGGACGTCTTGCCTTGGTAAGCTGAAGAGGGGGGCAGAGTCAAACAGAAGACTGGGTCAAAAACACGTTGGTAAACAGGGGATCATCTGATAAGTTAAGATAAGTTAAAAAGACAGATTTCCACAATGTAAATGAAATCTAAGTTTCAGAGTCTGACCGGAGCCGCTGTGCACAGCCTCCTTGAGGATCTTGAGTTCATTGTTAAACTCTGCAAACAGGGAGCTCTTGCAGAGAGGTCGCGGGATGAAACGTCGCTCCAGCTGGTCAGCGATGTGGTGACGTGCTGTTATCTCCTCCTGGGACTCAGCAGGCTGGGTCAACAGCTGCACGCACATAAACATATAAGGACCATTTAAGAAGACAAAGACAGGCAGGCAAATTGTATACAATTATGGTGAATGGACAGAATTCACTGGTTCTTTACCTTGCACTGTATGAAGGGTCTCAGCAGGACAAAGATAGGGATACGGGTTCGGACAATGAAGTCAATAAAGTCCCAGAAGGCCAAGCCGCCCACCTTTCTCAGAGCCATCTCTTTCACCTGGAGGCTCAGCCGGTACCACTGGTTTCCCAGCGAGCGCTCAAAGCAAACCAACACCACCTTCAGAGCTGCAGAGGGAAGAGGATGAGCGGTAGGAACGAGAGAATGTATAAAATGCTATAACTTCTCTTTTAATACCCAGATAAGCAGCCTGGCTGGTGGACTCGGCTAATCCCTCCCTGCGCAGGTCCTTCCCCGTGTCGCCCGGGGTGGAGCAGTGTGCCGGGGAAGCGTCCAGCATGAAGTTCTTGGTGCGGGAGGTGGAGATGATCCGAGGCGGCAGGAGGATATTGATGACCGTCTGGAGGAGCAGGAAGATCTCAGGTGGCTCCAGGTGGGGGCTATCTGCAGAGGGAGAAACTGGAAGAGTGAAAATACAAACAAGCTAGCAAACAACAGATCTGTGTTTTAGTTTCGGCCATTTAATCAATCAGTTTCTCTATTAAAGACCTACAGCTGGTTTGAATGTTAACCAACAGTGTTGGGAAGTAACATTATTACTTTCCCCTTATAGTGTAAGGGATTACTATTTTCAGAACAATAATAAAATTACAGCTATTCATCAAGTAACAAACACACATAATAGTAATAAAGTAGCGCAGCGTGAACAGAGTGAAGTGGTCTTAAATCTCGCGCCTGAGTGAGTTGCAGGAACCTGTGTCCACCTGTAAACGCGCAGGTGGGTCCAGAGTAGGACTGGATCAAAGTGGCATGCGGAAAACATGTTCTGGTTTCTCTGTAGTGTCCGAGGGATTTTGAAGTTTCAGTGGCCCCAAAGATTGCTAGGGACCCAAGTACAGACTAGCTAGAGAGAGTAGATTAAGCGAACTTCTCTTATTCTCTTTTCAAAATAATTGTAACTCAATTATTTGCTCAACCCCTCAGCCTGTTTTTATTTTCCATTTAAGTCTTTTAACCCTGATTGTAACACTGTAACTTTTATTATATTTTATGTTGCTTTTAAACTTTTTTATATTTCCCTGTTGCTTTTATGTGTTATGTAAAGCACTTTGAATTACCTTGTTGTTGAAATGTGCTATACAAATAAACCTGCCTTGCCTACTGAAGCATCTGTTAAGGCAGCACAGCAACACTTGTCGGAGAGAGTGATGTTAAGCAACGTTTTACGTTTTGCAAAAACACTAAATACTGCTCTTATAAAAGGCATGTGCAGAACAACAGTAGTGACTCACTTTGTTGTTTTTTGTTAAATACATTACCTACACTGGATATTTTTACAACAACATCTTGTTTAAAGGAGACTTATTATGCTTTTCCACATTTTATGACTTATCTATAATGTTATAATGATGGATGTTCATGTTAGACCAAAAATGAGGTTAAAGCATATATAAGAAATCACTGTGAGCAAAAACCTCAGCTTTTTCTACCAACGGCTTCTTTCTACGTAATACGGAGCCAGTGTTCCCTATAAGGTCATGTGCTTCCAAACAAACAGCATGGCAACACTAAGTCTGCTTGTTCCACCCAGCAACAACAACAGCCTGGTAACATTCTTCAGGTCTTGGCCAATCAGAAGACAGTGGGTTTTGAGAATGTGGGCCTTAAAGAGACAGGAGCATCTACAGCTTGTTTCAGACAGAGCCTGAAATTAAGGCCTACATGAAGAATCACTATAAGAAAAATGAAGTGAAAGTAATAGTGAAAGTGGATGTAAGCTGTAAGCTCTCACCTTTGCTTCCAGAGCCAACAGTGAGCACGAAGGGAATGAGCAGGTTGAGCAGCATCCCCTCTCGCCTCTCCTGATTGGTGAAAGGTGAGATCACATGGCTGAGCGGAAAGTCCTCCTTCAAGGCCTTGGAGGGGGGAGGGGGAGGATTGGAGGAAATAAAAATTATTTAATGTACAATCAGTGTAGCGAAGAATGGATGTCCAGTCGGGTGAGCTCCTACCTGGATCTGCAGGGCAACCAGTCGGACCACTGCTGTGCTGAAGGGCAGCGGAGGGGATAGGTAGGGACTGAGGTGGAGAAGAGGTAGCCCATCTGCCACACTGGAGGGACCAACCACACCCATCACCTGGCGAAACACATATAAATGCCAATCATCAGTAAACAGTGAATATATAGAAGGCTTTTGCGTGTCTGCGTGTTACCATACCAGGTTGACACAGACGTTGATCAGCGAGCGGAGGTGCGGGAGGAAAGAGATGATTGGCTGCCGTTGCAGGGTCAGGCAGATCCCCTCAATCAGGCTGCTAGCCGCCTCCCACTCCACCTGTCTCCTGGAGAACACACACCCAAAAAGAATAAAAAGCACCTTGAATTAAAAAAATGCAAATGCCACATTCATATCATGCAGGATGAAAGAAAGGAAATTAAAGATATTGACCTGGAAAAGCCATTAACCTTATTTCTACCTCATCAGATTATTATTTTCAAATGACTTGAACGTGGCATAAGATCAAATGGACAAATCTACAAAGCGAAGGAGGAAACCATCAAATACTTCGAGTGATAGCGGTGAAACACTTACCTCGTTATTAATATTCTCTGCCATATAATCATCTCCTTTATGACTGTAATAAAGGCCGAAAGGGACAGCAAATATAGGACACAGCAAAGCTCACAAACATAGCCAGCTAGACACTGCAGCAACAGATCCTGGTGTGAAGCACACACCTGTGACCAGTGTTCCCTCTGAGCCTGCAGGGTTCAGGACGCAGCTCTACTTCTGGTATAGTAGCTTGTATTGTAACATTTTATTACTGGTTTAAAAAAGGCATGGTGTTTATGTTATTTGTGTTTACATAAAGCTCTTTGAGCTGCATTTTATGTATGAAAAGTGCAAAACTGAAATGAAAAACAGCCAAAACTGCGACTGTGTTTTTCTGAAATGAATCCTCTTCACATGACACCAGGCCGGATACTGGCTTAGAGGGAACACTGCCAGGGGGGATCCATCGTCAGTACACACATCCTCACACACCCAGGTGTTTATTTCATTTATTTAACTCCTCTTGCACACACACACACACACTACGCCCACAAGTACCTGCACAAAAACACGCCAAAGCAGCACTTACGGTACAGCACCCACCAAGGCAGCGCTACAGAGGACAGTGCCAAGAAGCCGTCTAGCTAATGTACACACCACGGCACCGGCACAGCACGATACACTCACAGGGAGACAGAGAAAGAAGTGGGATCGTATTCAACAGACCTGGTGCATAATGCCTGTGGGCGAGCGCACCTGAGGGTAGGCATCTTGTGGATTTTGTTGAACATGCGGTCCAGCCTCTTGAGGATGAGGATGAGGGCGGGGCGGACGGCTTCCGACGACCAGTCGGTGATGGGCAGCATCTCCATGATGTAGCGCTTCAGCCCTCGGCTCTCCATGGTCAGGGTGTCGTAGGGCGCCAGCTTCAGCAGGGCGTGGGCGATCTCCGCCAGCCTGGGAGAGAAACACAAAGCCCCAAAATGCAACTCTCAGCTAGTTGTTAAAAATTATGTTTTTTGACTGGGCCGCTGCCTAACTGACTAAGAAGAAAATGCAGGTGGTGAAGACGAATGAGTCAGCATCTTGCAAGAAGAGAACAATCAGCGTACAAATGTTTATCAATAAATCTGATCGAGGTCGCTTTGAAATCAGTCGTGAGCCATCACCTCATGTGAGACTTGATGTCCAGCAGCTCCAGGGCCGTGACCCGCGGCTCGCCGGCGACGTTCTGCAGGATTTTGAGTCGCGGCCCACAGTGTTTGTAAAACTCGGTGCAGATGTTTAACAGGGACTCCCGTGGCCGGCGGAACTCTTCCCTAGCGATGCGCTCGTCCAGCTCCTCCCTCGGCATGCCCTGGCCCTCCTCCAGCAGGTGGAGGTTGTCCCTGGGCACATTCACATGCATACAAACAGGAGCTCAGTCTTCTGTTGGATAAGGTGAGCTAAATCCTCTCCTACAATTGATCATGTTATAATTCTGACCTGGTGTTGACCCCTCCTGACATGGCGTGGTTAGCTGTAGTGCCTCCCTTATGGCCCTGATCACAGCGGGACATCTGGGGAGCTGTCATGGGCCTGTGGAGGAGGTGTAGTTACATTTATGGGGATTGTAAGCAGCTAAAACTTTCCTATGCAACAAAAAAAGGCCTCTCAAGTGCAAAAAATCCAGACTTGTTTTGTTGTCCTCTTTATTTTATGTGTGATGGTCAGACCTTGTGAGGGACTCTGAGCTGTAGAGGAGGGCCTGCAGGGATGTGGCCAGAGCAGCGATGGCTGCGATCTCATCCCTGGCAGCCGAGGCCGACTCCATTGTAATCGTGTTGCTCTTCAGCTTTTGGAGGTGGCAGGGGACCAGGGCCTCCAGCACCATCAGCATCTGGAGACTGGAGAGATACACAGGATCTGAAGATACAAGTAGAGAGGAAGAAGAGAGAAAGATAGGTGCCTCCCCGATATGTTTCCATACCTCCTAAAGGATTCGGGGGCGTAGGCAACCACAGTCACACACAGCTTGATGGCTTCACTAATGGAAAAGGTCAGGTCCTCATTACCATAACAGAAATCTGCAACAAAAAAGTAAACACAGTTACTTGACAAAACAATAGCAGGATATTTCCAAAAATAATAAGCATGTCATTTGTAAAGGTTGGTATCTGAACCACATTGACCCTCGCATTTAAAAAGACAACAATAGGTGTGTAAAGGTGGCTGACAGTTTACCAAGAGAGCGCAGAGGTTTCTCAGCCTTTACCAGCTCCAGAGCATCCAGGGCGTCCTGGGTCTCACCCTCCAGCGAGACCAGCAGGTCAAAAAGACACTGCGCTGACACACCTTTAGACAGACCAGTACTGGTGCTGGTCTGTGATGGGAGACGAAGACGGGAGAACCTTAAAATACCCATTGGGTGGAAATGACTTTGAACATGTGGATGCGTGTCTTCAGCGGTCTTACTGTGAATTCCAGCAGCGGAGCCACACTGGCAAACAGCTGCAGGATGAAGGGTTTGCGGTGGAGGATGTAGAACTGCCGGCAGCAGAACTCGATGCCCTGTCTCAGTAAAGGGTCGCTCTCATAGTCAGAATAGACCTGTCATGACAATACAGAGAGGACAGGTAGGTAATCATTTTCCTAGAGTAAATCTAAGGAAAGTGTCAGGGGTTTAAATCTGGTAAGGACTTGACCTGAGATAAGGACAGAATCGAGACTCACACCACAGTCTCTTTTCTACTAAACCCATTTCTTTGTGGTGTGACGACCTCGTTGTGGTCTGTGTTGTGCTGGTTTGGTGTTTGTGTGTTCCAGGCTGTCTGCAGGCGGAGCAAAGTCCAGGCTCGACAGGAGATGTGAACATCATGTTTTGTTGTTAGTTTTAACAACTTTGTCTCTCTTGGTCCACCTGTACCCTCTTACCTGTAGCATGGTCGGCAGGATCCACTGGTAACCGCTGAGGGAGAAGAGGTGGTTGAAGTGAACGGCGGTGTTGATGGCGGTGGCTGTGTACTGCCTGAGGAGGGAGCTGTCCTCCGGGTGCAGAAGCAGAGCCCCGTTGAAGACGTTGAGGAACAGCATCATCTCGTCGCCCCATGGGTACTCACTGGGCATGCCCAGAAACATTTCCTCCAGCAGCTTGATCCACAGCACCTTGTGGAGGGTGTCCATACCAAACAGCTCCTTACCTGGGAGAGCGGGGAGGAGGAGACAATAAAAACTGTCAATATTCAGTGAAAAGCGTAACAACTAGAATGATTTCAGGTACAGTGTCTTATCATACACTTGGAGTCCGTCTCACCTTGTTGCTCAGTGAACAGTGAAAACTCTGCATCAATGGCGGTTCGTGGAAAGGACGGCAAGCGGAGGAGGTCTTCCTGCAGCAGGGAGACGTGGGATTGCTTGTGTGCAGCTGGGATGCGTTGTGTGAGGGAAATGAGGAAGAGGACCCGGCCAACTTCCTCTAGTTTACGGGAAAACACCTAAAAGCAGAACAGGGAAGGAAAACAAAACAGATTCAGAAAAAAAATCAGACTGTTTTCTACTTCTCTGAGGGGGGCTGGGCTAATTTCTAGGACTGGGCACGTTAACGTGTTATTATAAAAGTGTGCAATACACTACTTTATAATTCATTATTCAATTTTCCATTCGATTAATCGCCATTAAAAAAATGTCATCGTTGCCCAGCACTACTAATTTCATACAGTTTTAATTGTCAAGCTTTAAATATTCCACACCTGTTTCTGGATAAGCTCCTGTCCTTTCTCTGGCAGCATGTGGACCAAGTTGAGCTGGGGAGAGACTGATCTCCGGAAGGGGTAGATGTCTCTTACGTAGGTCTGAAGGAGGAAGATAGCAACATGTTGTTAGCTAGCTCCTTCTCTGCCAGGGTTGTGCTTCAAGATGCACTATGACTCACATTTCAATACATATCTTCTATCACTAGCTATACCAAGATAACTAACAGATTATTACACCAGGTAACCTCCTGTGACTTTTCCTCAAGTCCTCAAATATGTCCAATAAAAAAAACAACACAATTGTCAACTTTTCATGGTCAACCAACCAAACCAACCTTGTTTAGCTTTTTTTTATTCATAATTGATGGGTTTTTAGATGGTATCTGTTAATTTTCACAATCAGTAAAAGGACATTCAGTTAATCTGAAAACTAAAGAATTGACCTAATAAGTAGATACCTGGTTTTACTGGACAGCGATTACTATGTTTACCATAGTGTTAAAAATGGCAGCTCAAAATAAAACCCGACGTGACTACCTTGCTGTAATGGATGAGGTTCCATCGTTTGTCCATGAGGAAGTAGTGTGCCGATCTGGCTTCAGGAATGTTGAAGAATTCCAGGCACTCCTGGTTGTAGGGGAGAAAAGATCAACATCTCCCCTACGTTTACTTCAGTTACATTAACATTTAGCTGATTTTTATTCCAGCACCCTTTGCAATATGCCCACTACTCGTCTTGCTGTTTAGCTATTTTGTCTATGGTGTGTTATTTACTGTACACTGTAGCGATTCCATCAGCTGATTTGGAGCGAATAAACCAGGCTCAGTAGTTGACACACATGGCTGTAATAAACCACAAACAAAACCAGTCGCATAAACCTGATGGCCATTGATTATAGAAAAATGGAGAGAGGTCCAGAAATGTGTTTCAAGTGGGCAAATTGCTACCAGGCATGTCTCTGCATGTTATGGGAATATCCTGTGTTATGTGAGTTTTGCATGCCTGCTGAGAATTGTATGCACCTCCAAATAAAGCTTTTAAATGCTATATATCTTTTGTGGGCTTCACCAATGGTGATAAATGATTCGAAGTATATATTTTATGAACGTTTAGAGTCGTTAATATTTTATTGCACTCAGTAGAAGTAGCATTATGCACAAATATGCGGTGATAACCCCGTTCGATCAGTGTGCAGAGCAAAGTGTCTGAAAAGGACCTTTAAGAGGTGAAGGCATAATTCGGCAGAACAGATGATGAAGGCTACCTGCTCAGATTTGCATCCACCTCTTTCCTCAGCACAAATGAGCGTTACCAGGAGGTGCATAAAATTCTCGACAGGCATGCAGAACTCTGCACGACGGGGCAAGGCGCCGACAGCAAGCCGCGAGTTACAAGCTCGCTACGTCAGAACTTATTCGGAAAAGGTTTTCCATCAACCTTTTCTAATGAGATGGAAACACGGCTTGTGTGTGCTTCCTGCAGAGCTTTTTTGTTTATGCTTGTTCTGTGTATGTACATCAAGAGCAACGTAAGAGCAGAGTTAAATTCCAAGTACGTGTTCGCATAATTGGCCATTATAGTAGCTGAGTGTGATGTGAATAATTAAGAATAATAGCAAATCTGAATTTTCACTCAATCAGAAAAGGGTATGTGGACGAGATCCGCAATACCTTGACTACAATATGTAAAAGACAGCCAGGTAGGGATGCAATTTTTTTTATTTTTTCTTCTTTCCCACCATTTGCTCTCATGACCCCTTATCCCCTTATCTTGTGACCCTTTTAGGTGTCCCAACCCCTAGATTGATAACCCCTGGAATAAACTACCTTAAAGATAAAACTAGCTCCAGCATCAGAAATAAAAATCTAATAATAACAAGTAATTTTACTTTTGATACTAAAGTACTTGTTGCTAATAATACTTTTGTACTATAGTTTTTCAATGCAGGACTTTGTCTTGCAATGGAGTATTTTTACATCTTTGTATTGTTACTTTTACTTACGGATCAGAGTACTTCCTCCAGCACTGCTGTCCTTACCTTGAGCAGAGCTTCAAACTGAGTGTCTTCATGGACTGGAAGCTGTGTTGGGATGTCACATTCGTTCTGCCCATGCACCACCAGTGTTTTTGTTCCTGCATCGACCATGCACAAGAAAATATTTATGTATATTTGACATACAGTATTAAACATCATCCTGATTAAATTAAATAAATGTATCTTTCTTTGGGTCATCTCTCTAAATTTTACTTTTAAATGAGATGGTGTCTTAAACACATGATACCGTCATGCAGTGTCTGTAAATTCACCTGGCATGGATGCGGTGACCAGCAGTTTGACCTCACACTGCTCCTTCTTCATGGTCTGCTTGAGGTCCTTGAAGAAGAGTCCCTCCACGTAGCCGACCACCTCCCACAGGAAGGTCAGCGTGGCAGAGATGGCGTCCATTCCCCACTCACATGGAGTCCGCACAAAGTACATGATCAGTCCCACCTATAGGAGGTGGAGATTCAATCGGAGAGAGTTTAAAGAGTACTTAAGATAAATTACAAATAAAGATGTAAGTAAAGGAGTTTTATCTGTTGCTTCACCAGGTAGTTGAAGAGGATATGAGATGTCTGAGCCGGCAGATCTCCGATGTTGAGCAGGAGCTTCCTCAGCATGTACATCAGCTCATCCTGGCATTGCAACACAAAGAATATCACATTCCACAAATTTACATTTTAAGCCTCCAGCTTGTGCACTGACTCATGATGTATCAGCTGTGTTTGCTCTGCAGTTGTTCAGCTACCTGTCGGTTGCTCACTGTTAGCTTTTCCAGGAAGTGGCGGAGGACCAGGGCTGGATCTTCAATCAGGCAGTTCCAGAGGATTTGTTGGGCAACGGCGCTCACTGAAGAAACATTGAAGGAAATATTTCAACTTGCATGTGACCAAATTCCATCAATGGGCTTAATATTTATAGGAGGGGCATTAGAAAGAAATTTGAAAAATGTTGATGCAAGTGCCTTTTTTGCTAATAAACTGTACAATGTATCTCTTTTTTTCAACATTGATTTTTGTACACTGACACCTACCAGCCACGCCATCCTCTCGCACCTCCCCGTCCTCCATGAGGTGCACTATCGGCAGGACTGCAGCACAGATGCATGCTGGGAAGACGGCTTGGGGCGGTTGTAACATATGGTGAGTAGGAGTGTGTTCGGTTGTGTTCTCTTCATCTGGCAACAAAAGATGAAACACATAAAACGTCTCGGTGGCCATTAAGGAAGATAAGAGTTGGATGGCAAAGGTCCTCGACGTCTGGGGTTCTGTATTTTCATACCTTCAACACTGGCCAATGAGCGGACAGACCACACGGAGCCCCGTCGGAAAGAGTAGTTCCTGTGGGAGTTACTGGAGGCGCAGGACGGGCTGACGGACAGACGGCGTGATGCCAGGTTTACCACTTCTTCTGCTAGCGGGATCAATGCCCGACACGACCGGCACAGATACAGGAAAGACAACATGCTATCAGGGCAAAGAGTATCAGCAGCAATTACCATCAAACATTTGTTGCTCTTTATAATATATGCCTGTGTGCCTGGTTGCCCCACCTTCTTCCTCCTGCTCAGGCGGGGGGCTGCACGTGGGCTCGTAGCAGGCCTCCTGAGCCACGGGGATGGCCGTGATGATGCTGGCCTCGCGGCCCAGACGCCTCTTCTCTTCCTCCTGCTGCAGGTTCTTCAGGATGTGCTCGGCTCGCTGGTGGGAGCGCGACACCGCCCGCGCCGAGAAGGATTTCTGGAGGGTGAGCGTGGAGGTGGATCAAAAGGCACAGAGGCGGAACAGCGGACAGACGATTCAGAATGAGGGAATGCACAAATTGATACAAAATTGCCCGCTTAAATCTTCCAGAAATGTGTGCGCACAGCTTTTCTAGGCTTACGTTACATCTGAGGAGCCTTTTTTTTTTCAATGTAAAATGACAACACATTAATACAGTAACTCTCCTCCAGCACATATGCTTTCATGCTATCCCGAGCATCATGAAGAACACAGTTGAAGTATTGAATAGGAAAACTATTTCAATCATGACAAATTGTTACACAAATAAATGTATTCAGACTGGAATTTGGAGAATTTACTGTATCTTGTGTACAGTAAATGCCTCACAGCATTCGCACGAGTGCTCGTACACATACATATCCAAATAGCCTGAACGCATGATATGAAAAACATACACAGCAAAGTCATTCTCATCCAATGACCATGCATACACAGCACAACACACACAAAATGTCTGAATGTCCGATGCATGCTGTTATTTTTAGTCTTAAAATCAGAGCAAGTGCTAGGACACTTTCTGAGTGTGGTGTGTCTTACTGATCAAGATGCAGCTTTCTGAAATGACCAATGAAACTGCCCCGGCTTCTGATCCATGATGAAAACCTACAGCTCCCAATGGGCTACAAACATTTTTCCCCTCCTGTCATTAATGATCTGAGGTAACAAGATGCATCAGCACAAACATCCGGACAGAAATACCAACTTACTATGGTATGGACTGACTGAATTAATGTGGAGTACTAAAAACAAAGACAGTCGATAGATAAATTATAGAACAGGTGCTCGCAGGTTGTTGTTAAAATCTATTAAACATATTTTGATAATCATGCTTTTTAACAAAAATAAAAAGACAAGAAAGTAAAAGGAAACACCAAGAAATCTGTTATAACACTTTAAATCACTATTCTGACCTTAAAAATGGATTACATCTATTTTTCTTAAATCAGCAGATTTCTTGGTGCAGTTTTGCACATTACACTTGCATAGCAATAACACATATTTGAAAGCAGTCTAAAGTGCATTGTATCTGCTTTTGGCGTGTTGTGGGGTTAAGCAGGGCTCAATACAAAAAAAGTTTCAAAATAAGATATCAAAAAGTGGCATGTTCTACAGAGGTTATGGGATTCAAAGGGAGAGTTCACCTAAATTATGAAAACAAACCTATCTCATCACTTATCCCGAGTTGTATCTAACCATGCTGATAGTTTTATTTTAGTTTGACCACATTTTGAGATATCGATCTGTGAGATGTCTGCTTCCACCCCAGCACAATGGAGGGCATCTAATTAGTGACGTACACGGAATTGAAAAGACTTTTAAACAGGACTGAGAGTCCACAGACATGCTAGTGGCTACGGTGATGTTGAGCAGGCATAATATTTACCATGGTCGCCATCTTAGCTTAGCATGCTAACATTTGCTCATTAGCACCAAATGCTACTTACGATTCAGGCTGATGGGAAAGTTATTAGTTTTGCAGGGATATGGTCATATGGTTTGTCAACCACATGGTGGCATTGATGATGGCCAAAATCAGGGGATCACCAAAGTCAGCAGGACTTCTGGACACAATAAATGTCTGCACAAACACGACAATCAATCAAATCTTTGTTTTAGATATTTTAGTCTCGAACGAAGTAGAGGACAGAACAACCAATACTGTCATTACTGAGACACACCGTTTTTCAAAAACTACAGTAATGTGCCTTTCGCGAAAAAAAGTGTCGCCAACTCTCTGGAAAATGTGGATTTCTCAAAACCTGGACAAGTTAAATAAATGTAATCTGCATGGCTAGATACTACTGTAGGTAAGTCATAAAATATGTTGTTTTCTTGGTTGAACAGCCCCTTTAATATTTGAATCTAAAGTAACCTGACAACCCAACCCAGGTCAGTCTGTGATGTCACATCCAAAGGTGTATTTAAGTCAGTCAGTCTAAAGTATGTGCATACATTATAATATTGCTAATACTAGAAATAAAATGTAGCTGTGCTTGTTCCAAAAGATATATATATATATATATATATATATATATAAGTAACTATACGCATATTAGGCAACCCATGTGATCAGGGGCTCAGACTTACAGACTGGTCTTCATTGATTGGGTCCTGAACGCTGCCTGTGTTCTGAGGCACCCAGGGGGGGTCAAATATGGGGACACAGGGCATGCCCAGTATTGGAGATGGCAGGGTGAAGTTGATGCTGGGTGGAGGGATCTGAAACAAATGGCAAAAGGAGTTAAAGTAGCCTAGTTTTCTGTGTGTGTGTGTGTGTGTCTGTGTGGGTTGATGTTCTAAAGGAAATATTTAGCCATATAACAGCCAAACTGAGCAAACATGGAGTCAATTATTAATCTTTCTGGACAAAGAGAGGGACATAGCGGAAACAGAATAAATATAAATGCGACACCATTATTTTTCTGTACCTTAAAGATCTGCTGGGCTCCTTCCTCCATGCGAGGCCACACCTGGTAGCGGAAACGCCACAGCGTGTAAAACTTCAAGACAGAGTTGATCCGCTGGCAGGCCTCCTGGTGATGGAACTCCGCCATCATCATTTCGGTCACCGCGTCGGGGACCTTTACCGCACACAGAAGGAACATGGCAGCTGGAGGGGATTCATAGAGGGTAGGAGGGGGGAGGGATGCGGAGAGGGCAAGAGAGGCAAAGATGAAAGGGGCAGGAAAGAGGAAGGTTAAAAAGTGGGATGTCAAAAAAGGCAAAAGAGTGGAAAGGGGATGAAGAGAGGTATGTAATGAGAGAGGGCAAAACATAAAAAGGGAAGAAATAAATTAAAGTATTTGAATATCCAGGACAAAATGTTTTACATACTCTAAAATCAGGGAGATGCATAAACTCTGAAGGGCACCTACAGATCAGTGATGCAAAGCCTGATGTCTGACTCACCAGCAGCAGCGGCCATATGTTCGTCCACACTGAGCAAGAGCTCCCAGGCTGCAGGCTGGACGTCTCCATACATGTCATCAGTCAGGATGGGAGCTGCTTTGATCAGCAGCGAAAGAGGAGCTGGTGACAAGCTCATCACCTGAGAGGAATGAAGACAATCTGGTGAACAACAGTTTATTAGGTCCTTGACAAAGGACATAAAGGAAAATAAGGTTAGACGATAACGTCTCAAAGTGCTCCATAATTGTTGCTTATGGTAGAATATGTGAATGAATATATTTGTATTCTGTGCTTTGAAGGAAACTACCCAACTGCAGGCAAGGTCAAATGCAATGTCACCACACCTACAGACACTCATAACTGACAGCAGCAAATCACATATCAAAGGAAAGGCTGGGGATAAACAAATCTTCATCTTATCGTATATCCAGTATTTTTATTTTTCTATAATGGAACAATAAAATCCTGTTTAAAGAGTTTTTGATAAATTACTGTATGAGACCTGATAGAGGTTGGAAGGGATAGATTTTTTAATAGAGGCTTAATCTGAAAAATTCACTCCTGAAACTACTTCACCTGGTTGCGGATGTACTTGAGCATGCCGGTATCCTTCTTCCCTTCTGTGGTGGAGTCATTGGGTCTTCTCTTCATAGATGGGGTCCTCAGGCAAGACTTGTCTGAACACTGGAGGAACAGGGACTTTTAGGAACCAACATCAGAAGTGACCTCGTTTAAAACCAGATAGATAGTTTGTGAAACCCACCTCTTTACTCTTCTTGGCACGTGCCCCAATGTAACCAGAGGAGGCGCTGTCCTCTCTGAGGCTGTCCACCGTTTCACCGTACACGAGCTTGATGGCGCGGACCAGACGGGCACAGGAGCGGCTGTGGTGCTGGTAGCAGCGTGGGTGGCAGAAGTCTATATGGGTGCAGATGAAACTCTGCTGGTTGCACAGCAGGATCATAATCTGTGCAGAAAGAGAAGGGCAGGAGGAATCAGTGTGTAGGAAGGATGGCACCGACACTGTATGCACACATGCACTTCCACACATATTAGGACATACGTGGAGCCAGGACATGTTGCGGTGGTAGTTGTCCTCGGCTCCTCCTGAGCCCTGGCCCTCTGGTTCTATGCTGGGTTCACTGGTGCTAAAGGGACTGCCTGAAAGAGGAAACAAGAACATGCAAATGTTTAAAATATGCCATTTTAACTCTCATAGCTGACATGTTTAGATGATAAATCAAAGGGGATTTGCACTTCTAAAAGGTGAATGTGACAAACATTACTGAATTAACACATTCATGGGAAATTACAGAGTGCAATGCCTCATGGAGTTGAAAAATAATGTCATCCAGATTATTGTTGTGTCCACATCTTACCTATGTCGGTAACAGTGTCTCTGCTTTGTGTTTGTGATAGCAGCCCCTCGTCGTTCTCTGACTCAGAGTCCTGCCGGGACAGCTTGGTGCTCTTGAGGCTCCCGGCCCGGCGTATGGAGGACAAGGAGCCCCCCTTTTTTACCCGGAAACTGCGAGCCCCTTTGATCTGAAGCAGCCGGGAGCCTCCGATACGAATCTTACGGATTGGCGCTGGAGAAGAGGGAAGTGGGAATAGATCGTCTAAATGATTAATAATAATAAGCAGACAGGACACTAATAAACCAAATGGCCTAGGACTGTATGACACCAGATCTCACCTTGAGCTTCTTGGGTCTTTTTGTCATCGCAGGTGGTGTCTGACTTCAGAGTATGGCTGCTGCTGTTGAGAGAATCGTGGCCGTCCTCATCATCGAGGATGCCCGCAAAGCTGATCTTCCTCTCGTAGCGATGGCGGCCGAGCTCCGGGTCCAGACGCATGCGGCAGCTGTCCAGATCCTACAGCCCAGGTGAGAAGGTATTTTATTTTTCCAGTAAATGTTGTTTCAAACACATTTTTCTGTTCATTTTCTATTTTCATTTCTCATTGCCATTTTGCAGATACGTAGTGTACGTCCAGATAATGCAGATGTTTTTTGCACAGAAGATTTGACTCACCACAAGTGGTTCAGTGCGGGGGCGGGGTAGGCAGGGAAAGGTCTCTCGCAAGAAAGTGGTGATTTCCAATAACAGCTGGCAGGCAGCCATCTTTAGAGCAAAGGGGCAGCCACATTTCGTAGGATTCACTGTGTCTTTGGGGTCAGGGTTGATGAAATAATGGGGTTAGAACACATGTTGTAAAAGATGTATGAAACAAAAACAGCTTTATGTTGTTTCACTACATACAGAGATGCATAAGTAAAACTTTTTTAAAGTTAATTCTTGACTTGAAAACCATAAAAAAAAACTTAATTGTACATCCACTGGCTAGATTTTTCTGCAGCGTTCAACTGCATCTTGTGGTCGTCCTCAACAGATGGATGCTCAGTAGCTTATCAAAGTCTAGTTGTGTATAAGTTTACATATTATTGCACTTAGATTAAGCTGACACCATTTAAATCTAATGTTTAAAACATGTTTAACTTAGTTCAGGAAGAATTCTAAAGAAATATTGAATTGAGTATAGATCATTCTGTAAAAAGTGAATATTTTATAAAACCATATCCACCACAGACATGTTAAAAGGCATTAAACACTCTTCGGACTCACTGTCATCTAAATAGTCCTCTTCCTCGTCTTCCTTTCTCATTCTCCGTTTGGTCTCTTCATCAAAAATGTAACCTAGGATGTTCGCAGGGCTCTCGCTGTCACAGTGACAGAGTTCGCTGAGCCTTGTGCCGATTGCCTGAGTGGATAAAAGTCATAGTGAACACATTCTTACACTCACTAAAGCCATATTATAAATTGTCACACTAGATAATTAATAGCAAAATAGCTTTAGAGAAGTCTTGAACTCACGTCTCCCCACTGGCAGAAATGTTTAGCTGCGTTCCACTGGAGTTTCTGGTTTCTTTTGTTGCCCACGATAGGTGATCGGCCCCTGGACAGGCCTCTCTTGGTGATATTTACGTGGTGGCCCTTCATCCACTCTGGCCAGTTGCCACGGTTGCAGCGATGGACAAATCGGGCGCACTCGAGGAAGAGGGAGGCCCGGGCCACGACTGGAGCTTCCTGGATGCAGATTATAACCTCAGCGTTTACATAACTTTTGAAGACATAAAACTGAAGCATCATTTGCAAAATACAAGAAGCGGACTCTAAAACGTACCAGGTCCAGAGCAGCAGCGAGGATGGAGGCGTCAGGTATTGTTCCAGGCTCGCAGCAGTTCAGGAGAAACTGGAAGCGTTTCATGCCCTGACGAATGGCGCCCAAATTCACTACATTCTTGTTCTTCATGGCCTCCTGACTGGCTGCTAGACGCTCTTGGAAACCGTGGGGTCCTGACAGAGGGATGAACAAAGAACAAAAGCGGAGAAGAGAAGAGTATAGCAGAACAAGTGAAGGGGCTCCGGTTAAAAACGTAGTAAATTGGGATATGTAATCGTTTGCAAAGTAAAGACTGCACTGAAGATTACATATAGTCAGACATTGCATGAAGCAACATCACCATCCAGGACATTTAACAAAAAGCACTGGAGAGCCACCAACAAATGAAGCTGAGTGAAAGATGGACACACAGCCATCGGCAGTGGTTACACTTGGATTTTCAATTAACTATGTAATCTCACAATCACGTGGAGAACAGTGAAGAAATATTACGCAGATTTGATTTTCAGCCATCTTTTATATATTTTTATAATGGGATCTAATAAATCACATTGAAATGACAAGTGTAACAGTAGCCGTCGAGAGGAGCGCTGTATGTTTAATATTCTGTTTTATCACTTCACTGAAACTCAGGCATTGGAAAATACCACCAGACATCACCACAGAAGAGACAGAGAGAGCACTGACAGCGTCATGCTTGACATAGCACAGAAATACGCTCTACAGTAGAAAGATGGTTTCGTAGATGAGTTATTCCCACACACCTCCTTTCCTTTCTTTCCACCTTTAAAGGAAAGACAGAGGAAGGGGTTCCTTGTTACAGAGAATAAGACGTGCATAGTTGGAAAGAAGGGAATGTAGAGTTGGTAATGCAACACAAAGTTGCAGTAGAAGAAGAGCCACTTGTGTTAAGCGGTTTGAGTGTTCGAAAGACTAGACAGGCGTTATATAAGTGCAGCTTATTTACCACTGCATGGCTTTACACAAACTTTTTGGAAGTTAACTTTTGGCAGACCATTCAGCAAAAAGATAATTCCAATTATTTTGAAATACAAAGTGTATTTTTAGTTTTGCAAACGAGAGACACTGATGGGTTGATAAGAATACATTCAGGCTAACAGAGTGTAGCAGGCAGCTTTCCGGCAGAGCTGACATGGAGAATGGCGAAAGAGAACAGACCACGAGTTGCGAGGCAAGACACAACACCACACCGACAAACAGAGGCGGGGACAGGAAGAGAGAGAGAAATAGACAAAGGTCGATGGAGCGTGGGTGGGCATAGGGGCACCCCAGGGTGGGGGAGGTCTACCATCTTTCTCTTCTGTGTGGTGAAGCTTGGATGGATTCCTCCTGCCAGACCTCCATTTACCGAGCCGCTTGAAGAAATTCTCCTCCTCGTCCCTGGCGAACTCTGGACCCACCGCACCCCCTTCTGACAGCTTCACCGCACTGGTGAACTTCACCTAAAGACACACACACAAAACATAGTGTTATACCTGTAACCAACAAAATCTGAATAAATAACAAAGCACTATAATATATATTTCTTTTATTTACTGGAATCAAAAGTAGTCCAATTTAATTATACCAGGTATAAATAATGCTGGAAACACATTTAAAGTAAAATGTGAAATGTTCATCTATTAATATTTTGTTTTTATTATTATATTGAGCTATAGCTGTGAACAAGCTATGATACCACCCAGTGTTGTATAGTGGCAGTGAGCTCCCGACCTTTGAACTCTGACGTATGAAGGAGAGTCGGTCCACTGAGCTGATATCCAGCAGGTCCTCAACACCGTCAGTCAGCCCAGAAAGGGAAGAACGCTTGAGCCAGTTCCCTGGAGAATAAAACAAATTTACACTACAGACCAAAAGGAGGTGTAAAAGCACACACATGTACTGTACACACTGGGTTATAAGGGCAAGTACACGCGCACAAACACAAGGGTTTGGCAGAGGAAGGAAAACGAGCAGGCAGACCATTCCCTCATCATTTAATGTAATCGCATACATTCAGGGTATTTAAAGATTCACAGACCGAGGTTCATTTAAGAATGTTTGTCGCTTTTTCTCAGGCGAATTTCAAAAAAATTGATGGGGGTTTTGCAAATACACTTTCATAATATGTTGTAACAAAAGTAGATGGCAGATGGATGGAGTACTGCGCAACAAAGGCACAGAGCAGTAACAAGAGAATCAGTGCAGCTGAGAACATTTTTCAGACTGGCTGGAAAACTGTATATCAGGTGAAAAGGTTGAAATGCCTTTATTATATGATTATTTTACCCCAAAACCTTACTGCCACAACACTTACATAATACCTATAAAATGCAGACATGTTGTGGTAAAAATACAGTAAGCTAACCTGTCCTTCTGATTTAGTTTGTTTCATGCAGGCAAATGTATTTAAATAGCATGTTTTAGGCAAAAGCACAAAACAAATGATAAAGAGAATAAAAGCAAAAGCAAGCATTTTAGAAAATAAACTTTATTTGATTAGCTACAGTTCATAGAGCTTCAGTGTTTCTCTTTTGTTATGTCTATCTGCCTGTCTAATGTCAATATTTAAATTTAAACCAATGTATTATGTATTGTATTGTATTATGTGATTTAAAAGTAGGTAACTAACTACACATTGCATGAATTCCAGATTCTAGAGGCAAAAGCTGAGACGGCAGTTACTGCAACTCTGCTGAGCTAATGGCTTCAGCAGGAGATTAGCTAGCCATTTTGGAATAAATGTGCAATAAAAAAAACTGAATAACTAAAAGATCACGTTCTGTAATCTGAATGTTGCAATTATAGATGATAGCTAGAGAAAAATGAGTAAGTCCATTTTTATAAAAATATAATGTTATTATATATGAAACAAAAAGGGGCGGCAATTTCAGTTTTGCAATGTCAAATATAACTCTTCTGAATGATCTCAAGTCATTTTAAGGCAGAAACTACATTTTAGTGCCATTTAGAGGCTGCAACCACTTTCTGGCAAGTATCATACTGCATGTTATGGGTTGTATTTATTGTATTTATGGGTTGTAAAGGTATTTCAATAGGTAAAAAGGACTGAATTTGTTACAGCAAGTAAAATAATGGAGAGTTATAAGGATAATTGCAAAAGAGATCATGACTTTAACACAGCAGTAAGTCATGTAAATTATAGGCTACAGTCTGCTTTCCAAATATAAACAGGGATACTCGACATATGCCTACCCAATACATATTCCATGGCAACAACAGGCTTCTATTATTGATAATCACGTAAATGTCATGCCTAGTTATGCCATAAACAGCAAACACTTATTTGGCCACAATTGTGATTAGTCCGTTAACACCTTATACACTATGATTAACACACAGTTTGAAACGGGGACATTTCCAGGGGACAGCTCTAGACGGGGACAGGCCACCTAAACCAGCTAGCTTTCACTTAATGTAGCCTAGCTGTCTAGCTAGCTGTCTGCGCCATAGCCTTTGTAGATAATCAGCCTCTATCCATCTGATACAATTTGCAAACACAATTTGACCAAGGTCTGGAACCCCGTGCACACTGGGAGAGATGACCAACACAGACAGACATGAAACAAATACTGTATGGAGATGGTTCCACATCCACATACGTAAGACAGAGAGAGTGAGTGGTAGGCGAACAGTCCCACGGCATGCTAAGGTACAAAAAGGAACACAAAACAGACCAAAGAGATGAAGTGACTTGGCCTCGTGGCAGGTAATGTTCCAATGTCAGACATACAAAATACATAATGTTAAGAGTGAATTTCAAGGTGACAGTGGGAGAGAAAATGCAATGAGGTATGGTCATGGTAATACTGTAAAACAATGATTTGGCAGCTTTGTAAGGCACTGAAATCAGTCAGTATGGTTCTGGCCTGTTAAAATGTACAATACAAGTAGAACAATTCAAATACCGCTGTAGTTTAAAAAAAGCTGTAGTTAGAATGTGTGGCTAATGTTACATTAACAGGAAAATGGACACATATGATTCTAAAACAGTCTTAATTTTTCACTGTGATGTTTGGTCAAATTTGATGATAATAGTAACTGTTATTGAAAATTTAATGTTCCTATAGTCTCTACTAAATCTTTAAAGTTTACTATCAAAATGTAATGATTAGTATACTAATCCGTATGGCTAATATTAGTATAATATTAATATTAGTATAATATTAGGCTAATATTAGTATACTAATCTGTACATTTTGATAGTAAACTGTAATAAGCAAATAAGCACAAACATGGTAATTATTTTCATTTTCTTTTTTCTTTTAACTGTTATGCACTCTCTGTTGTCGCACTGATATTGGGATCTTAAAATGCTTTGCAAAGAGAACTTTGTGTTCTCAAAAATAAACAAAAATTGCCATGGTTGAGTGAGAATTAAGACCTGTGCCTAATTAGACGTAGACTTGTTGCATAATGTCGATTCTCACCTATCGGTAGCTTCAGTTTCTTCCGAAGTGAAATGCGACGGGATCTGGAACGGGAGCGCCGGTCGGTGGTGGTGCCAGAGTGGGCAGTGGTGCATTCGGAGGTGTCCTGTTCCGACTGGCTGCTGGTGTCACTGGCGGCACTCTGCGACTTGAACATCTTCCTCCAAAAGTCCTTCCTGCCAAGCAGAGCACCCGGGATGTGTTCATCACTGAAGGTACAGAGACGGAGTGAAGGGAGGTCGGATTTGAATGTTTACACATGGATTAAAAAAAATTTACTTCAGCTTTTACACATTGTATATCGTTTAGTGTCAATTTCATGTTTAGCACTGTGGCCTGCTCTTTATTGAAGGGGCAGAGGGAGCAACAGGAGGAGTTTTTTAAATTTTTTTTCCTATTTTGAGCAGAGAAATGGCAGCTCCACATAGATGGTGCTATAAGGACATGCTGTGAGGTGGACACTCACTGTTCGGGTGTCTGGGGGGGTCTACTGGAGATGTAGCTGCGACACTCATCTGCAGCACTGGACACCTGACCCTTCTCCCCGGACACACCCGCCTCTGACCTGCGCACACACCCCAACACACAGACACAGCGCTCAGGCCACCTGATGCAGACACCAACTGAACTATCCTGACGCTCTCCCATGAGTTATTATTTAGTTATTTAATTATTAAGTATTAGTAGTAACTAATTTTCTCTTCCATATCAACCTACAAATTCAAAAATTCCCACTTTATAACATTATTATATTACTTAATACTGTGTATATCTGAATTGGTCATTTTAATGCTGTCATGTGACTTTAATTTAAATTTTGGTCACATGATGAGGCAAAAATAGTGGAGGTGCCTCCTGGCAGGGCTGCGGCCCTGTGTGCTACAGCCACATCAAATCAGTCGCTCAAGCAAGAAAAACAGATGCGAACAGGACGGGGGCGGGGGGGGGAAACATAAAATAAATCAAAAACAGCCAGCTGTGATGAGAAGCGTTGCTCTGATTTGTCAGAAAGGGAGAAAGTATGATTTTATGCAACCAATCCCTGTGATTGCATGAGAAATCTTTTGTTACCACTTAAGAGGGGGAGTTGGGGTTGAGGTTTATGCTCAAGGGCACGTCAACGGCAGTGGACACAGGAGCATTGCAAGATATATTTGGTAGATTTCACTTTTACTAGCTTATGATTGGACGTGATGTCACCGAGACCATTTCTGGCCACTGATGGGCCAGTACCTCCTGGGTCCGGGCAATTTGGCCTCTTCCTTCTCTTCAGGTTTCTTGGTGGTGGCGACTTTCTCGGCACTGTCCAGGAGCGCGCTCAGTGCCACCCTGCGGAACACATTTCCATGGGCCTCCTTAATGAACTGCACCAGCTGGCGGATGTCACAGTACAGACCCTGGGAAGGAAGGGGGGGGGGCAAACAAATGAGAGTGAGGGACGTGTGAGTCGAGGGGTGTGTGAACGACAACAGTGTGTCAGAGGAAGAAAAAGACCAAGAAAATTGACTAGAATCAGGCTGATGTCACTATGCTGTTAGCATAAAACCGCATGTGTGTTTGCACATGCATATATGCAGAAACGGGTGGTGTATATGAGCACCCTCGGGTTTGTCAAGACACCAGCTCCAGCTTGTGAGTGGGTGGCCTCTGATTCTGTGCCATAATGAAGCCTGCCTTGAAGAGTGTGTCATCTTCCGCCAACACACACCAGTCCTGCCAGCCATGAGGCTTTCTAGGCACCACAGAGTGGTCATGGTACCTCAGCGTTCTTAGAAGAGAGATCCACAAAGACTAATAAGAAAAGCATATGCTTGCTAAGTTCAATTGAAGAAAATGTCTTTTTGGGGATTTAGCGATTCTTTTTTTAAATGAGAAATACTGAATGTATCAATGGGTAATGTCACTGATTTAACTCGGCTTAACTAGTTGATGATTTCAAGGCCATCCAATATTAAGAATTTTCCATAAGTGAGTAAAAAAATGACCCCTTAATTCCTATGGAAATTGAAAAACACTACACATTTTCGCATTTAAATAATAACTTAGAGAAAAAAAATACTGCTGTTTTCTTTTCTTTTCACTTACATTCTGGGCATTTTTTTGTAGATAAAGGATGACAAATGTAAAGCATGTTGTCTGTTAAAGGTGCCTAAATATAGGGATGCCATTTCCAAAAAGATAAAAAGTCAAATATATTATGTGTGCAGGCAAAGGCTGAGAATAGCTCAAGTTAATGTCTTTATTCACTGAGTGAGATTAAGTACACCTCAAGTCCAATTCATCATGTATGACAAGACGTTAACAGAGGCAGCATAAGTGATTGTTCTTTGGGCTCAGTAGAAAATGAGCTATTAATAATTCAGCTAAAACATCCTGCAAAAAGAAGTGAGTCTAATGGGAGTACAAGTGATATGCGAGTATTTGAAGGTTCGAATCAAGTGAGAGCCCCGCAGACTGATAGGGGAAAATGAAAAATAAACACAGACAGAGAGAGGCAGATGGACAGAGGATTTCACACATACATACACACACACACACACCACTCACCAGGTTCTCGGGGCTATGCAGCTCGTGCGTGGTCGAGGCGCAGCGGGTGATGAGCGACTTGAACATGCAGCCCACCACCACCGCCTCCATAGTCTGGGCCACGGACTTGTTGTCTCCCGTGGTGAAGTTGTTCCCAAAACCCGCCTTGTCTGGAAGCAACAGGGAGGCGGGAGAGACCCCAGATCACACAGGGGGTGGTTTAGTCAGCAGGGGGAGAACATTATTGACAGCTGACCAGCTTGAGTATAAAACATTGAGCCCATAAAACAGGGAGGGAAGGGGGAGGTGGGGCAAAGGAAAATGGTTCGTAAAGCATATGGGGAGAAGCAAACTGAAAAGGATTCTTGGGAGGGGTTAAGGAATACATGCAAGTGACTAAGGCCTGCTATAAAAACATAGATTAGGGAGCTTATTCTCTTGGTCCAGTTAGATGAAGCTTATTGATTATGGGAAAAAAGCTCTATGAGTACCAGATTTAATCATATAAGTCTAAATTTTGGAGTTGCAGGCGAGTTTTGTCACTTTCGGAGAGAGTGAAGGGTGCAGCAATGGAAGCGGTGCCTAGGGAAGGGTCTGATCGGGTGAGTGTATTGATCTTATTGCTTATTGACTGTTATTGATTATTGATCATGTGTATCTACCGATGTTTCTTTTTTTCGCCCTCCTGGACCTCTCACCTGCACTGCCGTACTCTGCAAGAGAAAAGAGGCGGGGCACAAGTTGATTGACATCAGGCCAGCACAGACATGTACGCGATGTCAGAAAGGACGTGGCACCCCCACCTCCGGAAGGAGGCGAACTCGAGACGCACACACACAGATTGCCACGCGCAAACATAACACACGCACACACAAAAACTAAACAAGGTGCCCTGTTCACTTTCAGAATTTAAAAACACTCATCGTTTCAGTAACTTGCCAATTTGCACATTATTGTGTTTACTGTGTACAAAATACTTCAAATTTCAGTGCAAAACTGAATTGGCATGTGCAATGTGTCTCAATGCTCAGCAATAAAGCCACCGATTGAGCAGAGATGTAATGGGCAAAGCTTTGGATTGGCAAGTGTACAGAATGGATGAGTGAGTAAGGAAGGTAGGATTCAGCTCACTGAAGTGGATGAAGAAAAAGAGGGAAGATGGAAGCAGGAGGACGATGACAAAAAGGGACAAAGACAAGCAGAAACGAGTGGAAGGAGGGAGGGAAATAACAGATATATAAACAGAGATAGCGCTGGAATGTGAGTACGGGGTGAGACAGCGGTAGTGCAATTCAGCTTTGTGATTAATTGTTAAAAAAATTCACAAATGTTCTCCTGCTCTGTAATGTAGCACCGTCATTAGACCTTTGAGTGTGATAGAGATTTAAATCCTTATGATTGTTTAATGATGAACGTCTGCTTGAGTGTAAACATCTGCACAATAGCGCTGAAACAAATGTTTTGAAAATGGATCGTTTTTCCCTCAAGACAAAAAAAATGCCAAACATTCTTCTCAGATGGGAAAATTTGCCGTCAGCATGCTCACAAGTTCACAATGTTAACATGCTGATATTTTGTCAATATCAGCATTTTCACCATTAGTGTTTAGCCTGTTAGGAAGCTAACATTTGCTAATTAGCGCTAAACACAAAGTACAGCTGAAGGTGACGGGTATGTTGATAGTTTATGACCAAAGCAATGCAAAATACTAGCAAATGTTAGCATGCTAACACACTACAAGATGATGAGCACGTAAACAGTCATAGTGAGCTTGTTAGCATGCTGACTTTTGCGTGGACGTCCCTGCTGTGCCTAAGTTCAGCCTCACAGAACAACCACACTTTTTTCTGACCAAACAATTAATTGCTTAATGGAAAAAAGTAATAGTCAGATTAATAGATATAATAAATAATCTTAGGATTAGCAGCCCTACTGCACAGATTATTGACTTTTTATAGCATCACACCTAACTTGAATCATATTAGCATTCAAAATCGATATTGGTCAAACCCTGGTGCACGCTCTTTGTGCATTTGTTATCAGTGCATATGCATATTTTTTGTGTGTCACGATCTGCATCTGGTCCCACTCGCACACACTCCACACACTTACTGTCAGTAATGGGCTCCATGCAGAAGCCCAGCAGCGCATGCAGGAAGTCCACAATGTTATTGAGAGAGTCCTTGTTGACATACTCGCGCATTGTCTGTCGAAACTGCACCTTGTCCAGCTTGTAAAGGCTGGTGAGGCAGTTCTGGGCCTGAGAGGAAAGAAATGGAACAGAACAAAAAAAACAGTAATTATGAAGGATTTACGTGAAGAAATCATTTGGTAGCTGGCCTGGCTTGTGTCAAAAATAAGGCTATTTTCATAACTTTTTATTTATTCCTATGAAATATATCAGCTGTTGAGGTAGAATTTAATTTAATAATAAAAAACATTGATCAGCATGGAAATAGAACCGGAGCTGCCTCTCACTGAAGTTAGAAACTCAGCCCAGCAGCCTTGCAGGATTAATTTCCATTTCATGAAACCTTTATTACACCCAAGGAGCAATACGGTTAATAATTAATAGAAAATGAATAAATGTCAGGCATCACAAACTGTGCCGATTTGTGGAAACTGCGCACATGCACAGAGGAGGGTGAGTTCAGGTAGAGAAAAGAGCCTGACCTGCATCCTGAGGCGATCCCCGGACAATCCTCTGTGTCCCTCGCCACAGCCGTAGGCACAACCCAGAGACTTGACTATCTTTATCAGCATGGTCAGAGCCAGGCGGTGGGGGCTAAAGCTGGAGCCCTCTTCCTGTTCATAGTGAAGGAGTCAAGGAGAGAGATATAAACACACACCGCTACAACTGACTTCCAAAAATACAGTGAGAACATACCTTTTTATCATTATCCTTGTTATTTTTCACATCATCCTTGCTCCCCTGCCCACTCCCTCCACCGCTTCCCCCTCCACCTCCACCTCCATCTCCCCCTCCCCCCGCTCCTGCCCCCGGGGCCGCCCCGCCTGCCTGGGCGCCTCCTCCGAGGCCCTGCACCCCCGGTTCTTTGGCCCGTGCCTCCTGGTTCTCCTTGTTGTCGGGCTTGGACAGTTTCTTGCCCATGCCGGGCACCACGCCCAACTGCAACAGGCAGTCGATGATATTGAGGGCAACGTCACAGATCCTGGAGCTGATGTCGTGGCTGAGGACGGCATAGAGGGCCCGCAAGACAGCCTGAAATACATGGGGGGTGGGGAAATTGTTTAGATCCATCATGAGTTTCCCGGGACCAAACAAAGCAACGTCTCTGGGACAGAGACTGGAAAGCCTTCATATGTTATTATTATTATCATTATGCTGTATTAATCTGCAAAAGAAAGCAGCAAATTTGACATTTTCTACAATTTGTAGGACTAAGATTTAGAAAAGAAAGCATCAAATTCAATTTGTTCCAGTTCCACTGGTGTTGTTTTTGGTTAGTAGAGCAGCAGAAGTCCATTAACTTGACTGAACACTCACAGTGAGGTCCAACATGCCGTTCTTCAGTACAAAGTTATTGGTCCCTTCAATGTTCTCCCCTTCCTCCAGACAGGAGTAGTTGATGCAGGAGTCGGTGAAGCTGCGTGGCAGGTTGGTGCAGGCCAGAGGCTCCACCGGGATCTCGGGGACAGTGACAGGGTTGCAGAGTTTCTTCATGTGCTCGGTGAAGAAGTCGGCGTAGCCGACGTTGAATGACGCCACCGTGGTGTTGAACGCCGCCATGGTAATGGTAGAGATCTGAGATCGAACTGTGGGTGGCAGAGGGAGGCAGTGAGAGGAAAGAAGGGTTGGATGAAATTTGTCATGCGTCTTGATTACAGGAAGACAACACGGCCGTGGATGAGATGATAGTTTTCTGATCTTTTCTGAATGTACTTTAGTGTCAATTTCCAGCTATGCAGCATTTTTTCTTTGATTGTACTTAATTCTATTTTCTATGTATTTTTTATTTTGCTCACAAATGAACCCCACAGAGTCTGAAAACTTAATTTAAGCCGTGCCCAGTGCACTAATCTCGCAAATAAACAAATACATTTAATTCAAGAAAACATTAGTTAATATTGAGTAGAGTGTGTACGACTTAAAAGGATGGTTAAGCACTTAATGGCTTTTTAAGGATTATGTTTCAGTTAAGCACCAATACTAAACGCTAATTGTTTGAATCTCTGCAGCCACACCTGCTAAATGTATTGAATATACAACATATTTGGCTGTTTTGGTTAAAGATTATCAAAAAACTAAATATATGTATATAAAGAAAATTATCTTTGAATGGTACTATAAGTTACACCGCAAATTCAGTATTAATTTGGTGTAAAAGGACAGAAAATTGCACTTGGTACAATGATACCTATAATTATATTAAGCTAAACGTTGTGTAAATTAATATTTTCCAGTGTATCCTTTTTTTATTTTATTTTATTTTTTACTCTACCCTGCTGATCACGCATCATGTCAGAATCAATTCGCTTCTATAATTATCTTTTGTTCGCAGTTGACAAAATGGCGTGCATGTGATGCAGTGTGGAGCAGAGTCTAAAGCCACCCCTGTTATTTGTTTGTAAATTAGCATTGTCACAGGAATATTACGGTTATATAATCCTGTCCTATTTCTGCTCTGCTCGGCAGGCCTCAGTGGAGCCAGCACCGTCTGGCACTTATTGTACCTGATGAAAGGCTTTGTGATTGAAGTATTCATTGGTATATTTCCATACGTTTGGTATTACATTAATCAGTACTACTGTATATGCTGACTTACTTTATTTATTTTTGTATCCAATATTTTCAGTTTTAAAGGTTTACTTATAGCATGGCCATATGTGATTAACTGGCTACTGAAAAGTTGGACATTTTGTTGCTTATTTCTGCCTTAATTTGCTAATGCCCTTAAGATTGATCCAGCTAACGTGCTCTGGACAGCAGCTTCGCCTTCTCCCTACCCTCTTTGACGGTGTTATCGCTGTGGCTGTTGGAGTGGTCGGGCATGTCTCTGAGCAGAGAGTGGTGGGAATGGGAGTGTTTGGCGCTCAGGCTGTCGGCGTCGGCAGCTGTGTCCGTGCTGCCCCTCCGTGTGAATTTGCCTGGAAAGTGATGCCACAGATAAATATATCAGGTTGAATCAAACACACACATATAGCTGACTGGAGAACGACCTGGACGTCAGATGATGCTCTTTCTTTATCCTTCATTCTCATGTTTCCTACTAAAGAAATACTTTAAAATGAACTATGTTAAAGCAGCAGATTAAAATCTCTTATTCATATAGTAAGAGAGCTGTACAGCTGCAATTTCCTGTATCTACTGGGCATTTTTCAAAATTTACTTCCTGGGAATGGGGCTAATTGGAAGCAGCAGCTAAGCTAAGTGGATATGTAACAGTATGGTGAGAGGGGGCAGTGGCTTCATGGAGAGGAGGCTTTTAAAAAGTCACTAACTCTGCATAATAATAAGAAGAAATGTCTTCGTGCCTTGAGCAAATTTTAATCACACTTCTCAGTGAGAGCTAATAAGAAATATGAATGTTAATGAACTGACCTAATTCACTAGCTGAAAGCCTGATCCAGACAGAATCCTCTGACTCACCAAACGGGAGCTCGGGGGAGAGGAAGCGAGACTGCGAGCTGGTGGCACGCTATCTATTCTGATTATGACCAGCACTCTTGCCTACCCATGATGGTGGCCTGCCAGCCCCCGCGGTCCAGGGCCCGCCGATCGTCGCCCAGGCCGGAGAAGCTTCCGAAGGAGAAGGTGCTGCGGGTGGGGGAGACGTCCAGGTGGTCCTCGTGGAGCAGGAAAGGAACCCCCATGCGGCGCTGACGCTTCTTCCCTGTGTGATGGAAGGGGATGGAGCCCTTTCTCTCACGGTCCTCACGCCGGTTCTTGAACTGAAACAGAACAGGAGGAGGAGTAAGTCCCACAACCCTCTCACTCCTGCATACTTTTCTAAAGCAAATGTGTAAGTTATTTTTCTGCCTTTACATAAAGTAAACTTGTAAGTAACCCTAAACACGCTACGTCAGTCAATGGCAGTACTTGTAACCTAGGAAACACTGCCTTCCCTTGTCCTAATGCAATAGATATTCCTTAAAGATACAATTAGTATGTCAGCATGGACAAGGGCCCTTCAGGATCTCTGGCTCTGACCTTCTTGAAGATGTTCATGCCCAGGTCAGAGGCGAGGTCGGGGACTGCCTGTCGGCGTAGGTTGGTCAGAGAAACCTTCGCAAATGTCTCTGAGCTAAGAGATTTCCCCTCTTCATTGCATTTAAGACTCATATCCTGCAAAACACAGGAGAGCACACAGATGACATAATGGTCAGTGTGGCATGGACATCATAAGGACACAACAAACAGACATTACGAAGACCTCTTCCATGGAGGCCACATGATCCTTTGTCCTCCGGCCATTACCTGAGTCTTGTGGGTGTTGACTAGTGAAGGCGTGGCGGCCACCATGGAGCTGCTGCGTGGCCGTGGCAGAGGCGTGACCAAGGGTTCTGGGGTGCGTTCAGGTCTCTCCTCCAGGATCTGCCTCAGGCGCTGCAGGTAGAACATCAAGGCCCAGTGCACGCCCTCCTCGGTCCAGTGCGGCTGCAGCAGGCAGCGCAGCACTGCCACGTCAAAGTAAGTGGCGTACCGCACCCGCTGGGACAGGGAGGCTGGGATGCCGGCCGGGGCTGACGTCCTTAAAGAAGAGAACAGCTTGTTTTCACTGGGACATAATCAAACGGAACACAGAGCCCTTTCTTCAATAAGAAAAGAAATCCTGTTGATTGTTGCATTAACAGGAATAGCTAGCTAATGCAACTTTACCTTGTGCTGGTGCAGAATTACAAAAATATAAAAAGATATACACCTAAAAAGTCAGTGGCTGTGTCCAAAATCCCCTCTCAGTCACTACTCCCTATCCCCTCTGTAGGGAGTTGTAGAGCACTATATAGTGAGCTCACTCGCATTATTAAAACAACACTTTCGGACTCTACCCGATCGTTATTTCGGCGCCATTAATTACGTTATTGCCGTCAGATTGTCGTTTTTCTTCCATCAGCGCGATGCATGATGGTATGTATGGCTTGGTTAGTGACCATCAGTTGTACACTACTTTTCAAAATGCATTCTGGGATACATTGAGTGGACTAAATAGGGTATAATAAACATCACTATACATTCGGACAGCACTACAAAATGGCAAGCTCACTATATAGTCCACTATATAGTGAGTAGTGGGTGATTTCGGACACAGCCAGTGACTCCATGTGGCACTTCTTGTTCGCATCACCCAAAGCATGATGGGAACTGTGCCAAACATCCCAACATGTTCTTCCCAAACAGAGACAGGAAAAAAGTAATTTTTAAATAAAATTATTTAAATTATTTATGTTTTAATTCTATAAAAATTGTTTTGGAACATTGTAGTCTTACTGACATGTCAAATTATAGTGGCTTAATTTATCCTGAAATTAACACTACTGCCAGTTTATGCCTGTAAATAAAAGGTGTGAAAACAGCCTAGGGTTCATAGTTAGGATGTGTGGGTTCTTTTGTTCTGTTTTTTTTTTCACTGACCATGTACATGCTCCCACATACAATAAATCTATGATTTTGTAGAGATTTTTCATGTTTTTGGTTTGGTGTATATTTGGTATGTAAGTGTATGTTGTTTCCTGACCAACTAAACCAAGCACATGTGTAAAAGTGAAGTAGAAGCAGAAATGTTGGAAAAGCAATTAAGAGATAATGTAAAAAAGTGGTGAGATAGAAATCTAACAACTGCCTAATCAATAGTCAAATTAGGCATCATGAAAAAAAAAGAATCCAGAACGCAAAGTGAATCTGAGCATTCCCAGTGCTGTCACACAAGTCACTATATCCACAACAGTTTCACTATGTCACGGCCTTCCCCGTTATATTAGCCTGTCATCAACTCCCACCACACTACTTCATTAATAATGCATCAAAGGAGGATGGTAAACAAGGACAGAGCCCCCCTCCAGCATCATTGGAAGAGCAGCAGGGAGAGAAGGAGCCTAAGCCTACGTGAGTCCACTATAAATAAGCTGGAATGAAGGTCAGCGGTTGGTGAGCTGCAGAGCGCAGCGCACTGTAGAGAAACATATTGATACCATGAGAGAGGGGGAGAGAGAGAGAGAGAGAGAGAGAGAGAGAGAGGAAGGCATTTAATCTTGGCCGCTGTAATAAATGGAGCAGGAAGAGATGGTCGATATCTACATGAATCACTTTGAGAGCGGACAGCAGAGGGAGGCTGTATCATTTTTCACCGTCTAGCCGACACACACACACACAGACACACGCTCTGCCTACTGCTGTTGTGTCAGGTTGCTATGGAGACCGAGTGACGACAGCCACCCCGGGCCCTCCGAGAGCCGGCAGGCACCAGCCCCCGACTCCATGCGGTAGGAGAGATGCAGCAGCCAGCGGTTGCCATGGAAACTGCCTCAGCATCAGCAAGGCTCGTGATGCGGCGCCACAGGATGAGTAAGCTGCATTAATCACCGGACCTGATGGCGGAAATTTTTTTTTTTTTTCTGGGCGGCAGGGTGCGGAGGTGCGAGTACAAGAGGCTGGGGAGGAGATACACACATAAACTGACAGGATCTCATGAGAAGAGATTTGGACTCCGAGGCTGTTTTGATTAGAACTGCACAGCCCCACCTCTTTGCGGATCCATCCAGTAGGAATCCAACAACTTCGAATAAAATCCTTCTTACACACAAATCCCCTCAAATGTCAAGACACGCTCTTGCTGTACATCTAATTTACAGTCAATCCACCATCCTCCCTGACCTCGCTCTTGTCCTATCCAGTGTTTCACACACAACAGCTTAAAATTCCCACCACTAACACTTAAAGAAAGCAATTAATCTGTCAGTGTCGAGTGTGCGCTGTGAAACAATAGGGATAAATCTATCCCTTCCTGCATTTCCACGTGACTGCTCAAACACCCCCCCCTCTTGGTGTTTGAGTGTATGAGGCTATAACTAGCTTGAGGAAGGGGGATTCAGGCTTATTTTGATCTGCAGTCAGTTGCTGGCTGTCAGAGGGATCACGGAGAGCATTTGAGTGACTTGTTTGGCTGTCAGAACGAGTTGAGATGCGCAATGGACGGCTCATCAAGCTCTCTCCTCCTTTCCCACATCGCTCTCTCAGCCCACAGCTCGGGGATGATTCAGGACGATGACAGACCAGCCGTGATGAACTTAAAAACAGAAACCACCCACATAGGATGCATCAGATGTGTGTTTATCTGGGGACTCTCGGGATATCATATTTGGCGGTATGCAGAGACACACCGCCATGTCGTTTCACCAAACTGAAACCAGGAGCAGTTTATCACAAACATTGATTGGATGCACCTGTAGCTATTATGTGTCTGAACAATACATCATTTCTCTTAATGGAATTTCTTCTTTGCATGATTTTGGATAACCAAAATCAGACTCTGTCAACAACATCTCAATACTGTTTTCTGCCAACCAACCAGGTCAAACCTGCTTTGTCGGTGCCAAAGCGAGCACAGATTGAGCCTTAGTCTGGCAGTGAAGGCCGACCATTGCCAGACTTGCCGTGGGCAGACCAAATCAAGCCAGGCCATGTCATGCCAGGCCAGGGACACTGCCAGCATTAGACATGAAGCACATTACTTCAGCATAATTACCCTGGTTTTGTGGGCAAATGTCTGATGGGTCTACTGCTCAAGCTAGACGAGGCTTTGTGTGTGTGTGTGTGTGTGTGTGTGTGTGTGTGTGTGTGTGCGTGCTGACTGAGAAGGCAGCACTGCTTCGAGCAACACATTACACAGGGGAAGGAGGAGCTATTCATATACGCTAGCTCTCACAAGCTAGTGGAGCGAGCTGCTCTGTGCGGTGTGTTTCGACAGACGCCGCCGCAGGGATAAATGTTTCGCCATCAACAAGATGATGGCACCAGCTCTGTGTCAGCGCGGGTCACTTGTAAATCACTGCACTTCTGCACGGCTTCAGCCCACCCCCTTCTTGGGTACATCACGGACAAATTAGTCATTCACGAAAGCTTTCTGTGAGAGCAGTCAAATCACATATTGATCACTATGATACTACACTAATGATTAATGTGTGGTGATTTCACTCACTTAGGATGCTAGGGTGAGAAACACGACCCCCTCGTGTTGCATGAGACAGCCACAGCCACCAAAACAAAATCGCTTAATGGGTTTAAATGCGAGTATGTAATAATCCAAGTCCATTTCTCTAATGTTTCCTTTCATGAGATTTACAATTACTTGGGATTTTCTTTAGATATTTTTGATACACTTGACCTATTTAATGCATTATTGCCTCTGTATTCCCACTCTCTATGTGACTGATGTAGTTTTGATTACATTTTCATTAGAGCTTAAATTAATCGTCTACTATTTAAGTAAAAAATCTCTGATTTCAGCTCCTCACACATGACCCTTGTCTGTTTTTTTACTCCTATATGACAGAAGACTGAATATATTTGTGTTGTGGACAGAACAAGACTTGAGCGACGTCATCTTTGGCTTTGGAAACAGCAATTGACATTTTACACTGAAGGGAAACGCTCACTTTTTCTTGGAAGGGCCTTTGACCGGTGGAGGTTGTTGGGAAGGGCCACCTTTCTCAACCGAGTTACCACGACGACAGCTCTGCTCTCCAGCCGAGGGGGAGGAGGAATCTGATTGGGCGGCTTCGCAGACCACCTGGAAGCCCTGTGGGTGGGAGGGAGAGAGATGGACAGACACTGTAGATGGGTGGATAAACAGGCGGAAAGACAGGCCCTGATAATTAAAGGTTATGAGGTTGGAGTGAGGTTTCTGTCATGGCCTTGGCTAGCCAAGCTCATGCTCCCACATGACTGGTGCTAATGAATATTAGCAGCTAACCTCAGGGGGGATGTTGAAAGGGGGAGGGGATGACTCTTTTCTGAACACATTCAATTAACATGGGAGGCAAGATCTGACAAGATCTGAGCTAAAAATGCTCACTCACCATGGGACCCGGGTTGCCAGATCCACAGGGGCTGCACTGGTTGTTGACTGGGGAGTTCCTCTTCGCTATTGAGACGGGCAAGGCAGATTACATGACTTCATTATGAACAAACAAACACTGGTGACACTCTCATGAGGAATCTATGGGGCTCTAAATAAAGGTCTTTTCCCACCTGTAACAATGTTTCTGACGGGTTTGATGAGCGCAGTAAAGGCAGGGATGTCAGGCTGGCGGTGCTCCCACATGGGCTGCCATATTACCAGACCGCTAGCCAATCGGAAGGTCAGGTCCGACTCCTAAAGTAAAAAATCGACAGATTTAGAATCTGCAGTTTTCACATTTATCCCTCCTTCTTAAATATCCAATCAATTACACTACAGTTGATCATTATAATAAACAGTTGATAATTATAATAAACCTTTTTGATAGCAGCTTTTTTAGAAGTACTTTAAAACAAAGAAATGTATGCACCAAGTGCTTCACATAAAAAAGACATAGAATAGACATAAAACAGGGACAATGCCATTATCCATGGAAAATAAGACACAAAATAAAAATTAAACAAAGTGATAATGCTAGTAAAAATAAGATAAAGAGTAGAATAGAGCACATAGACTGCATTTTCACATGAAAATAAACATAAAATGGAAAAAAAAAACGGGAATAAAATGCCACAATAAATGGAAAATAGGATAGAAAATGATAGACACAATACAAACATTATGAATGCATAACATAGAGGGAAAATAAACACCAAAGAATAATAACAATAAAAAATAAAGTAAAACAATAGAGTACATAGAATGCATATAAAAAGTTTTAAAAAATACAACATTTTAAAAGAAGTGCAGAGGCGCTTAACTGCGAAGCAAAGTGCAAAAAGAGTTTTGTGCCTGTATAAGGAAAATCATTGCTAGGCTAATGTGAGAAAATATTTTTTTAGCTTTATTTTAAATATTGAGCGACCTGGCTTCCCTGATATCTTTAGGTAATAGCTCTGGGGCACTCTCATGCTACAGTAATTCATTGTTTAGTTAGGAAACAGTGCAATCCCAAGAGTATTGGAACCTGACCCTTCTGTATGTTTGTACCCACAGATCAATAGCCATAGGGTGACCCTGAGTGTGTGTGTGTTGGAGGTTTTTATAGGCCAGTGGAGATATTATTACTGAAGCTGAATGGAACTGCTGCTAAATATATACAATTTCCCTGAGAAAGACATTCTTTGTACGATAGAAAAGACTAAAACTGCACAGTAACAATGGATAATACTGTCCCTGTACATTGGTTTCGTCTTATAAGAGTCCACAGCTGTACACATCTGTGTCAGCAGGTACAGACCTTTATGCGATGAATAAGCGGCGCAAACAGGAACACAAACAGCTCCACCGTGGCCATACTCTTGTGGAACAGCTTGGTACGAGCGTGCTCGTCCTCCTCGAGCAGGGAGCCGCCGTGCTGGGGGCCTGACCCTCCTAGGGCAGAGCCGGAGCAAGACCCCGGGGCCCCTGGGGACGATCCCTGGTTCCCCACGGGCTGGAGGAAGGCGCTGCTGCTGCTGCCTCCGGACCAGCCGTGGCCCAGGCTGGGCTCGTGGTTGCACTCCTGGGCAGCTTCCAGCAGCATCCAGTGCAGCGTGTGGAGCAGCTTGGTCTCGGCCACGCCCAGCTTGTCCTGGTGGCCTGTCAGAGGTCAGAGGTCAGGGGTTAACGTTGTTAAGCTCTATTGTTTGTGTGTTTAAGTGTATCACTGGAGGAATATGGTACTTATAATGTATTATTTTTAACTTTTCCTGGAGCTTTCAGGTATTTTCCACTTCAGTTAAAGGACTACAGGATTATCAAAGGTCTACCACATCACAGGTCTAAAGAAAATATCAGTGCTTCAAATATTTGTTGATGTATTGATTGCTGAGCCAGGATTTTCACCATGATCCAACAGCAGTATTGCTGTTAGATAACAGATAATACAGCAGGGTGACACATAGTTGACTGATAATGGTAAGGAAATTACCAAACATTCACTATTTAAGCTTAAGTGTGGGGACTCGCTGATTTACTTTGATCACACAAATCAGGTGATTTGAAGACATCGCATTGGGCTTTAGGAAATTGTCTGGGCAAGGCACATTTTTCTCATTATCAGTTATCTTGTCTAATTATTAATCGTGTCTTTCTTTTGAGTGCTTTAAATAGTCAGTGTGTTAATTCGCTCAGTCTGTATTTAGGTGCTGACACAGTCCAGAAAAATAATACTTTGCATTTAAATTAACATGTTAATTATTTTGTTCTTTGTTCCCACTCATCTAAAACTGTGATTTACTGTAAAGTCAGGCTGTCCTGTGACTGAAAGAACATCCGTTTTGTGTTTTGTTGAATGAGGATAACCTGGATAAGGCTGTCAGCTCAATGACTAAAGCTGTGGTAATGTGTGTCCTCACCCAGCTTGTTCCTGTTCGACAGCAGGATGGAGGTGCAGTGGAGTACATGAGGCAGGGCTGCCTGGACCAGCTCCCAGCGGGAGATGCTCTGGATGGCCTCTGACAGGGCCGGCGACAGACCGTGGAGCTTATTCTCCACCAGCACCCGCTCAAAGGACTGGGGAGGCAGCCAGGGAGAAGGAGAAAAGAGACATCAGCCAGGAACTAAAGCCTCTTTCTTTGACTATCTAAATGTCCCACATGGCCCCAAGCAAGGCAATGCCTGTGGGAAAGACAGTGGCAGCTCTGTTTAGATCCAAAGGGGATCTGGAGAGGCGTCATTATGGATATGAGTTTCCAAAAGGTCTGGCTCCTGGGTAATAGGAGGAAGCAAGGGGGGAAAAACTAATTTGGTAAATGTAAAATCAAGAGCGGATATGCAGGTGCATTAAAAACAGATTACTGGGAAAGGAGCGATTATTTTCCACCTCATCATGCACATGGCATTATAATAATAATAACTTACCACACAAGATGCTTCATACTGTTTGCCCAACTTTGGACGCAGAAACGCACTGAAAACATATTGGAGAGGGAAAAAGCAGAACATGTGCGTGACACTGTTAAAATCGCCATTACCAAATTGTATTTTAACAAACACGACATGTTGCATAAACATGAGCAGTCATTTCACTGCAGCTAACCCCGCCACCGTTTCTTCTCTTTGGCCCACTTTCTATGTACATTTTGCTTTTACAGGTGTGACATCATGCAATCTGCATCCGTCTCCATTCACCGCTGACAGCTTGCACATGCAGCCCACCTTCCTCCATTTAAAACATTCAGTGGAAGTAGCGAACTGACACGCGCAGTGGGTATCCATTCACTGGCTGAATTATAATAAGGCAATGTATTTTGACGCGTTTTATTAGGGCAGAAATGCGGGTGCTTCTTCATGTGTCAGGTGGCGACTTTGACACGGGTGCTGTCACATCCTTGATCCTCTTAATGTCCGGCAATGGCAAACACCTGTTATCAATTTCCCCCCTGAAGCACACACTAACCTGGTTTGCCTCCATAGGAAGGTCTGGATGGGGAACGGTATTCCTTTCCCGCACTCCGGCTCGTTCTCGTCCAGGCTCTTCCTCTTCACCATTTTGGCCGGACCTGCCCGCCCCTGCCTGTCTGCGACCACCGGGACGCGCGGCGGCTGCTGGCTCTGCCCAGGTGACCAGCGAGCCTTCCCTCACGACATGATTGGGTTCATCCTGCGTAAAATGGCTGCAAGTGACTGCCGGTCGGTGGCAATCGGGAGAGAGGGAGCGAGAAAGAGAGAGAGAGAGAGAGAGACGGGGGTGGAGGGTGGGTGGGGGTGAAGGAGATGGAGGGACCGCTCTGATTTCAGCACCTCCCTCACCGGACAGCTACAGTTGATCGGCGTGCTAATTTATCGGCCCCAGGAGACGTTAAAGACGCAGTGTGCCGCTGGGCCAGATGTTTTCCTTGTCAACCCCTCTGCCTTGTGCACCGTTATAAATGGCACGGAAAACGCTGCGTTTGACTAAAGCACAAACAAACTGCTGTAAAAACGCACTCTGAATCGCATTGCTGCATTCACCTGAGGGATGATCCGCCATTTGAATATCAACAGGTTGCTTAATAACCCAGGTGGAGGAGGAAGGGGGGGCTAAACAAGACAGCGTGAACAACAAGTAGCAACACCACACAATAAAATTTTACAAGATTAAAGGTGCTGCATTCAAAACTACAGAAGTACTGTCACTGAAATGTACTTGAGTAGTCAAATTGTGGCTACCATATATTCCTATATATTGTTATATCCACATTGCCCATCTATTTGAACTATGTGTTACTAGTCTAATATGTAGCCTATTAATGCCTCATATTGTACAAGCTGATCCCATATGTTAGATAACTAATTGTCATCTAATATGTAGGTTAGTAGAGTAGAATTAGAGAGCTGCAAAAACGGAAATACACAAGGAAAGTACAAGTATTTCAAAATTGTTCTATAATACTCACTACAGTGATTTCATTTCCAGAAAGTATGGGGGTGTGACACCAAAATGTGTCACCTATCAGATTATATGACCCAAATGGGAAGTTATGTGCCAGAGGCTTTGTTGACGATGTGAAAAGGTTGTAGCTTGGTTGGGGTTACGCACCAAAAGTACTTGGTTGGGTTTAGACACTAAAAGTACTTGGTTATGGTTAGGAAAACATCGTCGTTTGGGCGTAGTCACAGAATCTGATAGGTCACAGATTTTGGTGTTACAGGGGCTCAACAGACAAATAATTTTTTTTTAAAATGGTCAAAATCAATGCAGCCAAGGCCAAGATATTCTAACTTTCAGTCCTTAGTAGGGTCAAACTCCAATGGATCCTACAATTCCCATATTGCAACCTGACAGCATATTTCATTAGGAACCTCTGCTGCTTTAATGCCTGTATCTTTCAAACTCCTTGCAAGTTTTAAATTGACATCCTCAAGCCCAAGCTCATATGATCCAGATGATGCTATGACATCAGCAAAGTGTGATGGGGCTGTTTACACAGGCTGAACTTACCGCTCCTGGTAAGTAAACTGAGCGTCATGTGTAAAATCAGTGGAAAAAAATAACATCAAACCATTTTTACCACAGATTTAACAATTTGCACAGCCACCAAGGCTGCACAACACATTTGTGTGTCTCTGTGTTGGATAAAATAAATGCACGTTAGAGATACATTAATAAATTCATACAAGAGACTAGAGCAAGCCAGTTTTTATTTTCTTTATTTCTGTTGTCGTCATCCTGTAGGAGCATTTGTCATCAGTACGTCTCAAACATCGGAAAGAGTGCACACATCTACACGGTCTTTTAAATACACTTACACAGGCAAAGAGAGGCCGGGGAGGAGGGAGGCAGGAGTGGGCCTATAGGAAGCACAGAGAAACACTGGAGGGGTAACTGACATCAGGGGAGGGGGAGGAGGAGAGAGGGGGCAGAAGAGTTTCACAATGGTGAGCAGAGAATATGCTATAACAGTTTTTTAATTCTTTTTTTAAGGAACTCTAACAGCTGCAAGTCGAGGGTTACTCCCATTCTTCACCTCTTTGTTGTTTCTTTCATTTCCTGTAAAGTTACTGGATCAATCTGAGAAAAAAAGGGGCCTGGGGCTCTTTCAACGGAATGTTTTCATATAAAGCTTCACACTTTTTCCACTTTTCAAACAAACTCAGGGCCCCGTTGCCCTTTCAGACACATCGTGCTACACCCAGCCTCTGCAAAACGAGAAAGGTCACAGGAGCGTGAGGGGCCGACCTTGAAGTAGAGACACTAGAATGCACCCTGGCCGTCTACACTCACACTGAAAAGTTTAAGACTGCCCCCGAATAGATCTAATTCATCAGTCATTTATTTGCCATGCCAGCATAACAGCATTGTAGCAGCCTAATTAAATCACAGCGCTAATGTAAAAACCAAACAAAGAGAGCAGCCCATTGGTTTGCAAGTAAAAATCTATTGGAAAGCTAGCCTTTTAGCGCTTGACTCGACACAACTGCAATGGTTATCCACATTTAAGTGCTAATAAGCCAGTGCAGCCACAGGGGAACGTACAAAACTGGGACAACTTCCACTACAGTGACATATAGAAAAAGAAAACATAACAAGAGAACACAATTCGTCCAACAATTCAGAACATATCAGGAAATCATAAGATTAAAAACCAAGCAACCAACGAACAAACAAAAACTCATGTTACAGTTTAGCAGACATGCTCGTCAGCCATTCCTCTGCAGGTACGGTTACACGTCATGAAGTTAAGTCTCTCACACAGTCGTCTCTTTAAGACTAACGTAGTATCTAGTAGCTATATCTTTCCTTCAGTACCATATCAATTCTGAATGGACATAATGTATGATTTCACCTTAACGTTTATCCCCATACACGTGGAATGTGATGCTTTTCACGCTAAAAAAAAACAAAATCACTGTACAATCGTAGAACCGCCCGATAACTTCTCTGACAAACACATCCTCTCACACCTTCAGCCTATCTAAAAGAAAACAGAAAAGTCTGAGTGAACAAAAAAAAAAATGAATGAAAACAAATAAAGAATGAACAGCCGTGTCCCTTTCATGGGAGTGAATGAAGAATAATCTTAAGATTTCAGTTTTTAAAATCCAGATGGGAGAGGCCGGAAGGGTCGTTGAAGGACGAGACAGTCAATCAACTACAACTGTAGAACCTGTGGGGGTCGTGTTGCACTGAGGGATCTTGAGAGCACACTGGATGCTGATGAGTGAATGAGATTGATGGGAAGAGGTGTGGGTGTTGGAGGGTATTCAAAACTAGGGGGGAGCGGAGGGGGAGGGGGGGGCAGCCCGCTCATAAGCCCTGCTTGGCCAGGGCGGCGGTGACATCCTGGGCCAGCGTGGAGAGCTGGGGCGACTCCAGGATGTTGATGCTGCCGGAGGAGGACAGGCGAGGCGAAGTGCCTCCCGTCTCGACCCCAGGGGAGTGGGTGATGATGATTTCTGCGCCGTGATCCACCCGAGCCTTGGCTGTTTCCCGGAAGTTCAGCTTGTGGCTCTCAATCTGGCGAGTGCACAGACAAAAAGAGTTTAGGTCAAGGTTGTTTATCTTTAGCTTTACAGAAACTGCCAATGACAGAGACTTTGTGTGTATCTGTGTACCATAATATTCCCCCCTCCAGGAGTGTGGCTGGTGTTGCCCAGGGAGCCGACCTTGGCATGGGCCTTCTCTTTAAAGTCCAGCTTCACATTCTCAATACGCACATGACCTCCTCCTGGGAACAGGACAGCAAGACGGAGAAGAAAAGCATTAAACCCACAGGGCATCACTCGCCTGCAGGCTGCTGAGCAACACTCATCCTGCACACTGTGCTTATAAACAGCACAAGTACCTGGTCTGTGGTGGATGTTGGACATGGAGCCACATTTGGCGGTGATGTGGCTCAAGTCGATCTTCTTGGTCTGGATTTGGACCTGTGGTCGGCGGCAGAAAGGAAATATTAAAACCCCAGACAAAAGTGATGTGCTTTACACAGGAGAGGCGGAATCTACAAGAACAGGTGAAATGCGGTGAAGTGATCGGCGACACGTTTTGTGGCCAGAAAACCAGAGTTCAGAGATGTTACAAATCAGCCATGAGGATGACAACGACATGAATCAATTTGTCCGCGACACAGATATGCTGGTGTCGGTTCCCTGGAGAGAGGTTAACATAAAAGCAAGCAGAAACAGCACAGACATCAAACAAACACAGAACACAGGGACTCTACATGACGCTACAGGGAGCAGGTGCTTCAATTAAACTTTATTGTCCATGGGTGATATGAATTAGTAAGTACAAACACTGTTAAAGAGACACGGTGACAGCCCTGCATGCTGTAGTGTTTACACTGAGACTGTATACGCAGAGATACTGCATGTTGTGCCTCAGGCAAATATTAAATAAAAAAAAAGATTTGGAGGCACAAAACCCAGTTAATAAAGATGAAAACACTTTATGACTATAATTCACAAACACGTTCATGCCTAAATGAAGAGGTTTATTAAGGTGATAGAAGTAGGAGAAAGGTTTTTGAATGTGTGTGTGTTTTTTTTTTTTTGCGGAGCCACTCACGTTTCCCCCGCCTGCTGCGTGCTGGATTTTGTCCAGGGAGCCACATTTAGCCTGAACGTGGCTAAAGTCCAGTTTAACACTTGGAATCATGACCTGGGAATGAAAGGGTGACTTTTTTTTTTTTAAATACAAACAAACAGCGAACACTGAGGGCTTCTCATAAAGGATGGGGCGGGGGCTTAAAAAAAATGGCCCACCTCCGCC